>QANT01003173.1:7397-27941 GCA_003254885.1 Purshia tridentata | reverse complement strand
TTTTTTTTTTTTTTGGAGAAAGAAACTATATCTATGTCAGACTTTGATTGAGTGTTGGCTTCTAATAATTGTTTGGGGTGATGAGAAATATATTGTTGCTTGTTCTTCCTTTTCTCTTTGTACAGATATTTGAGATTGAATTGCATTGGTAATTTGATGTTTAAAATCACTTAATTTGCTAACATTCTCTTGGTGTTTCTTTTTGGTGGGTATTTGACTTTGTTGCAGGTATATGATTTTCTGGCTTGTGATTTTGAGTGGAAAATTTTCATTTGCATATTTTCTTCAGGTTTGTTATATTGAACATGCTTCCACGGCAGTTCACTAGTTACTTAATTGATCCGTGAATGATTTGTCTTCTCATTTTGGGTAAATATTGGTTCCTAATTGGTTTCTATTTTTTTTTCCTTAGATAAAGCCATTGGTGAAACCAACTAGGTCGATAGTGACAATGGATCATATACCTTATACTTGGCATGACTTGGTTTCTAAAAGTAAGCAACCTGTCTATCATTCTATGGATATTTATGATACTTAAACTATATGGTATTCTATGGATATTTATCATTCAATTGCAAGGGAAAAGAAGAGTGTTAAGGTCTTTGTATGCAAAAAAGTGTATTCTTTGAAGCAAATTCCATTGAGTTGTTTAATGTGATATTATGGAGAATGAGGTCTTTGTATGCAAAAAGTGTCTTCTTTGAAGCGAATTCCATTTAGTTGTTTAATGTGATATTACAGATCTTTAAGTTTATGTTGGTATATTTATTTATGTAAGATGGAGAGCGGTTACAAATATTTATTTTGATAGTGAGGCACTCTTATTTACAGTTCTAATCCTAATGGAAGCACATATAAATTTTCCTTAATGGTACATCTGACTGTTTAAATTCTGTGTTTGCAGATAACTATAATGCACTGACAGTTGTTAGTTTATGGGCTCCTGTGGTAGTTGTAAGTTGGATATCCTGCTTTCATCTTCTTTTTCCCCCTTTGTATTCTCTCAAGTCTGCAGTCGTGTCACTTCTATTCTTATTTTTTGAAAAAAAAATTCCCCAGAAAAGACTATTCTTATGTTCTTTTTCTCCCCTTCTTTTTTCCCTTTACTGTGTTCTTGCCATCCTTGCAGATTTATCTCTTAGATCTCCATGTTTTTTACACCCTTATATCTGCTGTGTGGGGATTCTTGCTTGGAGCAAGAGATCGTCTTGGAGAGGTTAGTAGTTCTTGTTGGTTCACTTAGAATCATGTCATTATAGGCACGTGACATTGAAACAGGGTTCTTCTTTTTGGAGTTTTTGTTCTTTTGCTTTAGCCATCAATCTTTTCTGGTGGGATGTTTTTGTCTTCCCCTTACACTTTTCACTTCTCTATGTGTTTTTTCCATTATATCTTGCTGAAGTGTTTCATCTTGGTATTATAATCTTCAGATTAGATCATTGGAAGCACTTCATCAACTTTTTGAGCAGTTCCCTCGAGCTTTTATGGACACTCTTCATGTACCTTTACCTAACAGGTTATTATTATTATTATTCTTTTTCTTTTTCATTTGATTGATTTGTTTTCTTATATAAACATTAAGACCACAACTCAAGTCAACCTATTTTCTGTATTCTCATATTTCTTTTGCATCTGCCTTCCGGTCAACAGTTTCGAATTTCTGCCACTATACAATTTGTTTTCTTTGAACGATCATATTTCTTTTGTGTCTAAATGCTTTTTTATTTTTGGCAGGCCTTCCCATCAGTCTTCCAGTGAGGTGAGTCAGTAAAAGAGGTGGAAAAAAGAGCTATATATTTGTTAAGAAATTTAACTAGTCATTGTTTACCTTTTCTTTGCTTAAATTTATAAAAACATTAAGTGTTACACGGAGTGTTTAACTAAAAATATACAGAGGCCATTATAAAACTTTCATTTATTAAGTGTTACGTGAATATTGTCCTGAATGATCTTATGTGAATTTCAATAATTATGAATTTTTTCTCATTAAAGTTTGAATCTTTCTCATCTTAAAATTACTGTTCTGCTGAGGTTGATATTTTTTTTTTGGTAAAATATTTATTGCTATTTCTGATGCCTTGTACTACATTCTGGAATATGATGTTCTTAGATGCTGGTCTTTTCAGCAAGCTGACATTTTAGGTGCTTTGTACAGTGGTATTGTTTCTTTGTGCTTATAAGGGAAATTTAATAAGTTGTGTGTTTCAAGGTTATTGAGAAGAATAAGTTTGATGCTGCTCGGTTTTCTCCGTTTTGGAATGAAATCATAAAGAATCTCAGGGAAGAAGATTATATCACCAACTTGTGAGTGTTGAAATTATTTCATTGATTTTGTTTTCTTTACTCTACATTTTTGCAACCACTCAATGAGTATTGTTTACTTACTTCCAGAGAAATGGAGTTGCTTGTCATGCCCAAAAACTCTGGAAATCTTCCCTTGGTTCAGTGGCCCCTTTTTCTTCTTGCTAGCAAGGTCATATGTTCTTTTAATTATTAATGCGCTTTTATTTTCTTTTTTGAACTTAAAGTTTTTTTTTTAAATGGAAAATTTAATGCCAAATTAATTTAATTTAATGCAATTACCATTTAATTATGTAGATATTTGTGGCCAAAGATATTGCTCTTGAGAATAGGGATTCACAAGATGAACTGTGGGAAAGAATTTCAAGAGATGACTATATGAAGTATGCTGTTCAGGAGTGCTTCCACAGCATTAAGCTAATCCTAAGTGAAATATTGGATGGTGAAGGAAGGATGTGGTAAGTTTCTGCTCAAAAATAGGAATGCTCTTTAGATTGTAATATGGTTATTATCATGAGCACATTTAAAAACCTTATATTTGTAATTATCTCATATCTTGTCAGGGTTGAAAGGATATACGATGATATTCATGAAAGCATAAGGAAGAAGAGTATTCAGGGTGATTTTCAACTGAATAAGCTGCCACTTGTGATATCAAGAGTAACTGCATTAATGGGAATTCTGGTTTGTATTACTCATTTGGATCATTAAATGCACTTCTGGTTCTTATTAATAGATGTCTATTGTCTCCCAGTGTTACCTTTGCCAATCTTTTAATTTGGTGAATAGAGTCCTTATTGTCTTTGTCCCCATCGATTTTTACACTTTGGTTGTTATGTAGGACTAGTTAGTGTAATCTAACTTAGGTTTTCATAGTGGGCATGAAGAGCCCAGACTTGCTCATGAGATATTCAACAGGTTGGTCAAGATTATTGAGTTCTCTGGGGTAGTGTCAGGGCTGAAAATTATTATGTCCAAGAGCTTGTTGGTGGGTACTAATATAAAAGGAAGATTAGTGTCTTTAGCTATGGTACAAGATTTAGGTCCGGCCACTCTTTATATATGTTCACTTGCAAATCTTTCTTTCTTCCTTTGATAGATAATTCATTGGACCATACTTTCGAGCAACTTAAGAATTAAGATAATTTGGAAGGTTGGTGTTCCCACTAGAGTGTAATTTTTCAGTTGGTGGTTCATAGGAAGATAAATAGCAGTGACATGCTACAAAGAAGGATGCATGTTTATCACATTGATGCCCCTTGCATGTTTATCACGTTGGCGCCTCTTGCATGTTTATCACACTGGTGATGTTTTGGGGCAGTGCTATTCTGGAGGCTTTGTGTTTCTACTAAAAAGCTACTAGCTTCACGTGATACCATTAAAAATAATAATTCAAATTGATAGGACCAGTATTTTGGTTCAAGTTTTGTTTATGGTAAGAGAAATCAAGGAAAAGTGCCTTAGTTGCCACCAAAAATATATTTCATTGAATTTTTAGTGAAACATCCCTGAAATTTCTAGAGGGATGGAAGTCACCTTCCATTCTTGTTTCAGTTTCTGATCCTCCTGATTGAAACTAGCTGATCAGGTTTGTCTCACGAAAGCTAAGTACAGCCAACTATACGGGCCTGATTGAAAAAATTGAATAGGGACCATATTGAAAAAGTGCCATCTTGATCATGGTAAAGTCCACTTTGGGCAAGTTATAGTTGTTCCCTGTTTTAAGATTTGAGAGGGCAGCTTTCTAAAATTTACATAATCTTCTTTTCTTTTTCTTTTTTCTGGACATATGAAATTCGATATTCTCAGATAATCATTTTTGGTTCTATATTCTGATATATGTTGATTTCTTTTCACTGAGAGCATACCACTGTGTTTTATACTCTGTACAGAAAAAAGGGGGAACATCGGAACTGGAGAAAGGTGCAGTTAAGGCTGTTCAAGATCTTTATGACATTGTGCACCATGATGTGCTGAATGTTAACATGAGGTCGGTTAAACTTTTGTTATCTGCGTATGTGCTGAGAAGTTGCCTGATCTGTGTCTAAGTATAACACTTCAACTGCTACTTTTAGGGAAAACTATGATACATGGAATTTGTTGTTGAAAGCAAGGACGGAAGGTCGTTTGTTTGCAAAGTTGAAATGGCCGAAGGATCCTGAGTTGGTATATTTGAGCATTTTTACCTTATGTCTTTACTTTTATCTTTATGTTTATGACTGAGTCGTCTTTCTGCTTCTGTGTGTGAATTACTAATTATTGAAGCTATGCAGAGAGCGCTAGTCAAAAGAGTGTTCTCATTGTTAACCATTAAAGATTCGGCTGCTAATATTCCAAAAAATCTGGAGGCCAGACGTAGGCTGGAGTTCTTCACAAATTCCCTTTTCATGGAGATGCCTGAACCAAAGCAAGTCCGTGAGATGTTATCCTTCAGGTAAAATGTTCTTAAGTCTCTTTGCCGTTAGATTAACTTGTGCTTGATATTTCTGGTGTCCTTATCTTTTTTTACTTGTGCATGCAGTGTGTTTACCCCTTATTATGCGGAGATTGTGCTTTATAGTATGGCTGAGCTCCAGAAAAAAAATGAGGATGGAATATCAATACTGTTTTACCTTCAAAAGATTTACCCAGGTAATTATTTTTTTAATTTCTCTAGTTAGGGGATTGTTACTCTTTTCTGTGTGTTCCATGATGTGCTTTTTTGCACTGTTAAGGCTGCCAAGGTAGTTAATAATTTAGTTTCTTAATGTCATTATTTGCTCAAGTGATATTTTAAATTTTTGATCTCCTGTGCTTTTTGCTCCATCTTGAGAGTGGTACCCCTTTCCTCACCCCCTTCTTGGTTCTTCATCTCTCTTTATAAGTAATATTGATATCACTTGCAAAGTTGTGAAGGAATATTTCATAAATTTGGTTGATATGATTTATATTGTCTTTAAATATGTATTTCTATTGAACTATGGTTGATTTTATGCTTCTGTGTAAATGTTAACTCTCTCTCTCTCTCTCTATCTTCTTCTTCTGTGTTTGATTTTTTATGGCCACAAATTTTAACATTTTTATTGCAAGATTTTCTACATTGTCTTGCCTATAATTTCAACATTTATAATTTTTCTTGGCAGATGAGTGGAAGAATTTTCTTGCCCGAATTGGCCGTGACGAAAATGTACTTGACTCAGAGCTCAAAGATAATCCCACTGACATCCTTGAACTGCGGTTTTGGGCCTCTTACCGAGGTCAAACATTGGCCAGAACTGGTAAATAACTAAATACTTTCCTACGCATTGCCTTGTGTTTATTCTTGAAACTCGCTGTCTCTCTCTCTCTCTCTCTCCCCCTCTCTCTTTCGCACACACATAAACACTCCCAACCTACATTTTCTATCGGTTAAATTACATTTAGATTTATATATTATTTTCACTCTTTATACAAGAGTTTGAGTCTCAATTTCTTATCATCTCCTTTCATTGTGTTAGATAACTGGTTAAAATTTAACCATGCTGTATTTTGGTTTTCTCCATAATTAACTTCTCATAAATCAGCACCCATTTTCTACATTGTACTAGTGGCTTCTAATGAATTTTTACTCTTCCCAAATGCTTTTACATATACCTAAAGATTTTCGATTCCAAGCATATGTTTCCTAATATTATATTATCTTAATGTATGAAATTTTTCTGAAAAGAGATGTCATTTGGGTATAATTACATTGTTCTAACTAAATTTTAAAAAAAGTTTTGGTTGGAAAACGAGACCAGGTTGCTTGGGGGAAAAAACTTATTTAATTATTGTTGGTTTTCTTTCATGAATCTTTTGATATTTTTTAATGATTAGTAAGTTCAACACGGTTAACATTATTCTTTGCCCTTATATTTTCTGATATTCCCTTTGTATTAATATCATTTAGTTCACACTTCACACATGTGTGCACGTTTGTCTTAAGGTTTCATGGTTTTCCCACTAAACTGCTATGCTGTTTGAGATCTGCAGTTCGTGGGATGATGTATTACAGGAAAGCTCTTATGCTTCAGACCTATTTGGAGAGAATAAATTCTGGAGGTTGGCAGCACTTTTATTTCCTGTTTTATTTATATATTTATTTATTATTGTTACTGTTACTACTTTGTTCTATTTATTTTGAATTTGAATCTCGTTGTGTGTTGGCAGTATTAGATGTGGAGGCTGGAGTTTCTACTAATGATGCGACTGATACTCGGGCATTCGAGTTATCTCCTGAAGCTCGGGCTCAAGCAGACCTGAAGTTTACATATGTGGTTGCATGCCAAATATATGGAAAACAGAAAGAAGGGCAAAAACCTGAGGCTGCAGATATAGCGTTGCTTATGCAAAGGTAAATGGTTGCATAAATCTACTTATGAATGGGAAGAACTGGTTACCTTTCATTTGTTTTTTGCATGTTTGAATTTCATGTGTATGGCTTTTTGAAAGGTGTCAGTTCACTTTGTCTAACATCAGGGATAGATTGGCCAATGCAGATTGGAGTTTTTATGTTTTCTCCTCTTTGGGAAGAGAGTTTTCCAACTTTGAGAACTTTGAGACTGGATGCATTGGTTAGGATAGAGTCAGACCATTGTGCCACTGATTTTTGTTCTTTCTTTCTAAGGAACACAAGTTTTTTGATTGTTGTTGTAGTTTTGTATTGATTGTGGTTCTACTTGCTGTGTATCTGTGGTCTGCTTTTCATGGGTGCACTGCTTGTCCATTGTCTTTTGTATTTCAGTTTTGTTTAACATTAAAGTTTTTGTTTCTAGTTTTCTAAAATGTGCATATGTGTATATCAATTTTATCTGACTTAATTGCTCTTCACATCTATCTTTGCTATAGTTAACTTTGTTAATCAGAAATGAGGCTTTCCAGTTTTCATTTATTGATGTTTTTGAGACTTTGAACAAAATTTTTTTTTACCATTGCTGGAGTTTTATATTGATTGTTGTTCTGCTGGTTGTGTCTATAGTCTGCTTGTCCATTGCCTTTGGTATTTCAGTTCTGTTTTTCATTAATGATCTTGTTTCTATTTTTTTTTCAAATGTATCCTATTTGTGTATTGATTTTATCTGAATTAAGTGTTTTTCACATACCTAATTTTGATAGTTACTTTGTTTTTAGGAATGAGGCTCTTCGGGTTGCTTTTATTGATGTTGTCGAGACTTTGAAGGATGGTAAAGTGCAGACTGAGTTCTACTCAAAACTCGTAAAGGCTGATATCAATGGGAAGGACAAGGTTCAAAAATTTTATTTTGTCTTCTAATTTTTCATTAAATTTTACTATCTTCATTTGACGATCTCTCCTAATTTTGGAGGAAAAATACAGTGTCTGTGATGTATCTTATATACTTTCCAATATTTAAGTTTTTTATTTCTCCTTTTATAGGATTTTGAGGGGGTTCAGTTGTTGAAATTTGTTGACTAGTTTGACTGTATGCATACATTAAAAACTTTAGGCCACATTTTATAATTCTGGCTCTTTATTTTGTGTAAAATGTATTTCAATGCTGAGGCAAGCTTAGTAATACTGGCTCTTTTCCAATCTCTAATGATAAATTATTCATAAAACTTTACTTTCTTCATTTGATTATTACCTTGAATTGTGTGGGAAAATATATTTCTTATATTCTTCCAATATTTAGGTATTTTATTTGGCCCCTTTAGGATTTTGGGTGGTTCAGTTATTGGGGATTTCTCATCTATCTTACTTTGTTGTTTAATGAAGTTTGTGTTTATTATAAAATATAAAAAATCTATTGGGGGTTTGCAGCTATTTGCCAAGTAAGCTTTTGGGATTTGTTGACTGGTTTGACTGTATATGTATACAAAAAAAGAAACCAAAGGCAGCATTTTTCAATTCTTGCTCCTTGTTTTCTTTATAATAATGTCTTGTTAAAACTTTTCAAAAAATAGTAGATGACCTGATATTTCAAGCACAAGGAAAAAGTTCCATATCTAGTGCATTAAGTTTGCCAAATGAATATTTCAGATATTTCTTATGGAACTGAATTTTAAATTCCTCAGTTTGAGAAGTTTCTGAATTTTTTATATGCTATGCTAGGATATTTCTATTTTCAGAATTATTGCCTCAAGCTCTTCCATTTTTCCTCACTGTAAAATTGCCAGACTCTTATCACCTAAAAAGAGAGGTGGAATTATAGATTAAAATCTTCAGTCTTTCAAGACCTATTTGTTTAATTTATTGCTCTACTTGATTGTTTATTAAAAACAATTACATGGAGTTAAGCTCTGTTAATTATGTTTGTGTCTTCTAAAATTTCTGTATATTGTAGTTTGTTCTAGGTTTGAGGATGTTATAACCGATATATTTTAAGAAATACATTACCACTTTGCTCTATTATCGATTTTGTAGGAAATCTACTCCATAAAACTTCCTGGAGACCAAAAAATTGGTGAAGGAAAACCTGAGAATCAAAACCATGCAATTGTATTTACTCGTGGAAATGCAATTCAGACAATTGACATGAATCAGGTGACTTTGTTTTTACCCTAATACATAGTTTAATCGCTCATTTTTGTTTTTGTTTTTTTTTTTCGTTTTTAATACCTCTGATAGTGCTTTGCTAGAGGTTTTTTCTTTTGATGCTATCAGACCCAGACCATTGTGTTGTACTTTACTTGATGGACCCCTTGTCCATTTGTTTTTTTTTTTTCAATAAAGTTTCTTCTGAAAAAAAATGAAAAGGACCCAGACCATGCTGGTTTAGAGTACTGGATTACATATCGTATTGGGTGGATTTCTCCCACCTTGATTGGTAGAAGTTATGATCCAAAAATTGAAGAAGATAAAATTTATAATCGTGGGGGAATCCTTGTAGACAAACTTCAAATTTGGACTGCTGACTTTTGTGTGTTACTCCGAAAGTTTCAGTTATGGTTGTTTATTCTGCTCTAGGAAACTGCTGTTAACTGTAATTGAGCATTTGTTAACACATTTTTATAATCATAGTTCTCTTCAAAATGACCAGAAAGGACAATTAGCTTCTGGGAAGTAGAAAACACAAATATAGGGTGTATATTGCTTGGGAGTTTGTGAAGACTTTGAATAAATTAACTTGCCAATTGGAGTGAAATAAACAAAAAAGGGTTATATTTTCTAAAATTGCTTTCTGTTTCCCCTAATATAAGATTTGACAAACTAAGACCGATTTTCCCTCAAGACTCGCTGATCCTGCATAGAATATGGTATTGGTAAATGCTACACTTCAGAATATGAATACCTTATATGCACAATTGCTTAGTTAACTAAAGAACATCTCCTGGTTCAACTCCTTGATTAAATTTTTGTAAGTTTTATAGAATCAAGGCTAAGTAGCAACTTGTTCTGATTGTGATGTTGCTCAATGTTTTTTTTTTTGGTGGTGTGTAGGATAACTATTTTGAGGAAGCTTTGAAGATGAGAAATCTACTTGAAGAATTCCATCGTGATCATGGCATTCGTCGTGCTACAATTCTTGGTGTCCGGGAACATGTCTTTACAGGAAGGTATATTTGAACTGTATTCTTGTATATTCCTATCTTAAACGACCAGTTATCATGTTTGTTCTAATATTAGCCAAAAAAAATAAATCATGTTTGTTCTAAATGATCATGTATGTCTTATGCAGCGTCTCTTCTTTAGCATCATTCATGTCCAATCAGGAAACAAGCTTTGTAACTCTAGCTCAGCGTATTCTTGCAAATCCTTTGAAGTGAGTCCTTAGTGAAGCCAATGAATTGTCATTGTTCCTGGATCTTTACAGTCCAATTTACTTGGAACTGACATCCTAAGCTATGTACAGGGTTCGCATGCATTATGGTCATCCTGATGTCTTTGATAGAGTTTTCCACATAACACGGGGTGGTATAAGCAAGGCTTCTCGTGTAATTAACATCAGTGAAGATATCTTTGCAGGTATCACTTTTGGTTTTTTTGGTATGAATGGTGGCTCTTGGTTGATAAGCTGCTTTTTTTTTTTTTTTTTAATAATTTTTTTTATTTATTAAGCAAAAATATTCCAAAATCTTCAGTTTGAGACTGACCCTAGCACATTGATTGTTTGGTAACTGTTGGATCACTTCTACAATGCTGGTTAGAGGCTAGCTAGTTGAAGGCGAAATTTTTTAGGCATAGGTTGGTTTTTGAAAGATTTAACTCAAACTTCAGTTGGTCTTATTGTGCAGGATTTAACTCAACCTTACGCCAAGGAAATGTGACTCACCATGAGTATATTCAGGCATGTTTGTGTCTTTCCTAATTTCAGACAGCAATAGAAAGTAAATTTCTAATAATAATTACAGGTTGGCAAGGGAAGAGATGTTGGGCTCAATCAAATTTCTGTATTTGAGGGGAAGGTTTCTGGTGGTAATGGTGAACAAGTTCTAAGTCGTGATGTATACAGGCTTGGGCAACAGTTTGACTTCTTCCGGATGTTGTCATTTTACTTTACCACAGTTGGCTACTACTTTTGTACAATGGTATGATGATTGTGGATTAAGTCACACATATCTTATGATGCTAAAGTTCCATTACATTCTTAAAGGATTATTATGCTTGCCTCAGAATTAATTCTGATATTATGTATCTCATACCACCAAGTTCTCGTGTTTTTACTGCTTTTATACTCCCAAGTGGTTACTGCCATTAAAGTAATGGAAATTTTTTCAGTGGACATGTTGAAAGGTTTCATTAAGCTACTTGATTTTATATCTCACAAGTCTTTCTTTTTTGTGTGCAGTTAACAGTTCTGATGGTATACATCTTTCTCTATGGGAAAGCATATTTGGTGCGTTCAATTTTTGTTGACCTCATGCTAAGTTTGATGTGCATATATTACAGTAATCATCTATGTGTACATTTACATGTATTCATGATTTGTGTGATTAAATAAAATCCTTAGTTACTAATGTATGCCATTGATGGTGGAGATGAGGTATTGTAGAAATAGTTTTTTAGGTTTGAATGAGCTCAATCTTCAGTTGTGATTTATTTTAGTTTCGTTTTACATGTAAAAGCATGACCTAGGTTACTAGGTAAGTATGTTTCTTGTTTTTCCTTTTTCTCTTTCAGTTCTTATGCTTTAAAGTTACCTTTGTGCATTTCTGTGCATGTGCGCACCCATCTGTGTGGATGCTCACATGATTATTCTCAATTATTTTCATGAACATGAGACATGTTCTTGTGTCAGGCATTATCTGGGGTTGGTGAAGAATTGCAAGACAGAGCTTTGATAACAAAGAATACTGCACTGACTGCTGCTCTTACCACACAATTTCTTATCCAAATTGGTATCTTCACTGCCGTCCCAATGATTTTAGGCTTCATCTTGGAACAAGGTTTCCTCAGGGTAATTATTTTGTATCCTATTTATATTTATACACACACACACACACACACACACACACACATATATATATCATCTCTTTTGATGAAGTTCAGTTCTGAATGAATTGTAAGAAAAACTTGGCCCCAGTAAGTAAAACCAAGATCCCATGAACCTTAGACATCCCTCCTGTTTTCAGAATTAAATCTTACATATTCGCACTATTCTAAGGATATTATACAGGCTTTTTAAATCTGATTCTCTAAATATTGTAGCTGTGATAATAAATTTCATTAGTCTGTATATCAATTTTTTTGTGTCATAAATTTAGAATTTCTGGTTCTGATGCAAAAGTCTTTATGTGCGGTACCCTATAACCAGCACATTTTTCTAGAACCCATTACTATAGGGAATTTGATGTAATATCTGAGAACATGGAGGTCCTATCTTTCAAGAGCTGCTTGATATTTCATACCCTAGCATTCTTCATAAAAAGTAATTCAGTTTCATACTGGATAGAATTTTTTGTACTTTCAGCTGATACTGGTATATTGTATTTATATGTTGTTTCAAATAAAGTTCATTTTCCCCCTTGTTATTACTATATTGTTCAATTTTCCATTGATTCCTGTTGCAGGCCATAGTCAGTTTCCTCACAATGCAGCTGCAACTTTGTTCTGTCTTCTTCACATTCTCCTTGGGTACAAAAACACATTATTTTGGACGGACTATTCTTCACGGTGGTGCTAGGGTTAGCTTTCCTTCTCTCCTTTCCTGCTTGATTAATTTTTTTTGGTGGATAGCATACTTATTTATGCTTATACCTGAACAGTATCAAGCAACAGCCAGGGGATTTGTAGTCCGGCATATTAAATTTTCAGAGAATTACAGGCTTTACTCTCGCAGTCACTTTGTTAAAGGGTGTGGTTCCTTTTTGCTCTCTCTTTTTCACTCCCTCCTTTCCTGTTCTTCTTTTTGTTTATTTAACCATTTTACTTTATTCTGGCCCTCAGATTGGAAGTAGTGCTTTTATTGGTTGTTTATCTTGCATATGGAGCTAATGAAGGTGGTGCTCTGCCATACATCCTTCTAACAGTTACCAGTTGGTTTATGGCTCTTTCTTGGCTTTTTGCACCCTATTTGTTCAATCCATCCGGGTTTGAGTGGCAGAAGTAAGTGTTATTTCATTTATATTCTTTGGAAAAAAAAAGTCCATTGTACACCATTGGGTAACCATCATATTGTTCTTCAGGATAGTGGAGGATTTCCGAGATTGGACAAATTGGCTTCTTTACAGAGGTGGAATTGGAGTTAAGGGAGAAGAAAGCTGGGAAGCTTGGTGGGAGGAAGAACTGGTAGCACTTCTGATCCTACATCAAATTGTTGGTTGATATCTGCTTGTTATCTTCTGTCTATGGCCCCTTCGATTGCTTTACTTATTTTATCATAACAAAGAATTTCTTTAATTCAAAAGTTTTTGCAAGTGATTCACATGTTGAAAATAAAGTTTAGAGTATAAAAGGAAGACCATTTTTTCATGGCTCATGAATACAGTACATATATAGAACACCAATACACCAATTCTCCTAGTATTATGCTCTTGAATTCAGCCTGAATCAAGCTAGCATACAGGAATTAAGCTAACACAATCAACCTTGAATTAAGCCAATCTAATATTGCCATTCTAGCATTCTGGAGTATAGATTTAGAAAATGTATATGTATATGTATATATATATATTGTGATTTCTCAATTTCTGAGGCATCATATTGAATATTTGACGGTGTTCTTAGCCTTTTGATCTCCTGAGCTGCTCTTTTTATATGTAAGATTAATAGAACTTATGCTAGAGTGTTCTTATCTTCTGGTCCTTGATTTGCCTCCATCAGCCTCACTAAAATCATGTGGTTTTTTTTTTTTTGGCCCTATTTCTGTTCTCTTTTTTATGTCTTTGAGATTTCTTCTGCAGGCACATATTCGGACCTTCGGAGGAAGGATTGCAGAGACAATTTTGAGTCTGAGATTCTTCATCTTCCAGTATGGCATTGTCTACAAGCTAGATGTGAAAGGAACAGATACATCCTTGACGGTAATATTAATATTTGTTTCTCCTCTTTTCTTCAAAATGCATCCAGTGTTCTTATGGTTTCCTTGTCACTGCTTTCTTTCAGCCACCAGCCTTTGCTGCTCCCATTTAACCTTCATCGATTTTACCCTTTATTTGTTTTCTTCCAAAAGGAAAGCCATGCATATTTTCTTGTTTCTTTTTTCTCTTTTAATCTTAGTTTTCAGTCATTTATCTTTCCAGTCCTGGGAAGAATATACCATCTCCATAGCTTATATAAAACGCCTATTTATTTTCTGGTACTAAGTGACTCCCTTGGTTGTCATAGGGAAAAGGATATCTCAATATCATATGAACTTTAGACATGAGTGTGGAAACTATGAGAGCTGAAGTGCATCTTTAACTGTTCAGAAATTTCTGGGTTATATATAAAATGCCTAATTATTTATTTTCTGGTAATAAGCGACTCCTTTGGTCGTCATAGGAAAATAATATTGAATCTTTGGTTGTATATAAAATGCCTAATTATTGTCTATAAGTTGATATATTGAATCTTTGCCAATCTTGTTATGCACGAATATGCCCTAATATTAAATATTTTTCTGTAGGTGTATGGCCTCTCATGGGTTGTGCTGGCAGTGCTTATAGTTCTTTTCAAGGTGCAAAATACGACTTAATTATTAATACCAATTATTTTGGCCCAAATTTTGGATGCTAGTCTATTTGTTTGTAATTAGATGTTCTTTTGCTTTGGTTTCACAGGTATTCACCTTCAGCCAGAAGATATCTGTTAACTTCCAGCTTCTGTTGCGCTTCATTCAAGGAGTCTCCTTCATGTTGGCACTTGCTGGTTTAGCTGTTGCGGTTAAATTTACAGATTTGACAGTTCCAGACATATTTGCTTCCATTTTAGCTTTTATTCCCACTGGGTGGGGAATTCTGTCAGTAAGTATTTTTATTTCCGACTTCTCATTGTTTCTTACTAATATTCCTTGTGTAATTGGCTGTTCTCTCTCTTTTTATCATACTATTAATTTATATTTATCTATCTGATGAAATCCAGATTGCCATAGCTTGGAAACCCTTGATGAAAAAACTTGGCCTGTGGAAATCTATCCGTTCCATTGCCCTTCTATATGATGCTGGGATGGGGACGCTCATATTCATCCCCATTGCATTGTCATCATGGTTCCCGTTTGTATCGACATTCCAAACCAGGCTCATGTTCAACCAGGCTTTCAGCCGAGGGTTGGAGATCTCTTTAGTCCTTGCTGGAAACAACCCAAATACTGGAATATAGTGACAGTTTTTTGGTCTTTGTGTATCATTGTAAGTATCTCAAAGTTTTCTGGTAAATTTAGGGGTAGTATGTTTTTTTTTTTGTGGTTTTTGATCTGGGTTACCCAATAATCATGTACTGGTAAACTTGGGATTCTCTTCTTTGATGCACTGTAAATAGTTATTTATATCATTGATCATATTTTATCAGTTTTTTGGTTTTTGGCCCCCATTCAGTTTAGTGGCCCTTATTGCATTGTTTTTGAGTAGTGAATACATTGCTAGATACATTTACTAGTGGTTCATCTATTAAATTTTGCCAAAATAGTGGCATGAAGTATTTGGTGGTCATACCCGAGGATAATTGTATAAAATTTTACATGGTCTATTGGGTTTCTTGGATGAAATTATGTAATGCCCATGAGATTAAAAGGCTTCAGGAAATGTAATCCTTAAACGTGATTTTAACTTTCTTACGAGTGTCTTTTTCTCATTTATTTCGAGTTTATTTGAGTTTCCAGTCTGAAATATAAGAGCCTTTTCCAAACCTTCTACTATCATAATATTGCATTGATTTTGTTCTTAATGGGACACCAGCGGCAAATCTAGATCGATTGGTTCAAGCTGGGTTGGTGCCACAAATTTTCCGAGAAAAATTATAGAAAATGATATAGATTGTGGAATTTGTGTTTTATACCTTTAACACAAATTAAAGATGTACGAGAGTAAATTGAACAAGTAAATAATTTTTAATAGATGTGAAGAGAGGATCCAAAAGTAAGCATGCTAAAAGTAGTTTTCATTAACGCATTCTAACACAAAGCTAAAGTTTCACTGTTTCCGTGATGAAGATGTAGATGGGGTTTAGGGGGAAGTTAGATGAGACATGAGTGGTTCTCAAGGCTTTGCAATAAAAAAGAAAAGAAAAAAAGTAGACATCACAAGGATTCAATGTAAGCCATACATAGCAAACCAAAAATGCCTTTACATGTCCCAAGCAAAGGATATTTTCTTGTCAAACCCAAAAAGCCACGTAACTTCTAAAGATGGGCCTGGGCTCGGAAAATTCTGGACCGTGTCTCATCCTGCTCCTAATGGATATATGCTTATAGATTTGCTTAAAATTTTAATTTTTATAGCTAGTTTGAAAATACTAAATTTGTGTTTAGTAAAGGGAAACTCTCACAAAATAGGACAAAAATACCCTCATTCCATTATAAGTTAAGTACACATGGTGTACAAACAGTAGACATGTTGTTGACAAACCAAGGACAGTATAGTCCTGCCACACGAGTTAACGTGTCCACCATTTGCCCACTACCTGTATACCATTTGTACAGGCCTTATAATGAGGTGGGGGTATTTTTGTCCCATTTTGTGGCAAAGAGCTAAAAAAAGTCAAAAAATGTTTGGATGGTCTAAAAAAATCATTTTGAAATTAATTTGGTCTATTTGTGGGAATTTTCCTTTAGCAAAAAGGTAATTCATTTTGACTTTGGCTGTCCTAGGCTGAATTGACTCTAATGTCAACCGATTAATTATGCCTAGTATCGAGTTCGAACAACAATATTGGAAATATTCTCTCACATTCCATTACTACATTTCTTCTTAAAAAAAAAAAAAACTACATCGTTGAGGTTAAATTCAAAGATTATAAAGTTAATTTTATAACTAAGGCTCAAGTATAGAGTGAATTTTTTTCTTCAATTCATTATTAAAAATACCTGAACTCTTTTTCCATGTCCCTTAAAAAAAAAAAAAATCCAGTTTTATTTTACCCTTTAAATCCCAATATCCGAATCAACATAGATCAGGAAGAACATAGATGATATCATTGTAATCATGTGTAATTGAATATATGTATTTTTAGAATTGTATTGTTTTGCAGATAACCTTTTTTCTGGCCAATATTATGTACTTAATTAGTAAATATTGATATTTGATTCTACTGTAAAAAGTATTTTTACAAAAAAAAAAAAAAAAAAGGGTGCAATTTCTATCTAATCCTACTCCGACGCCTACCAGATCTGGGCATAACGAGTGACCAACACGTAACAGTCGATCTGACCCGTCCATTCCTAAAATTATAATCGAACCGTCAGCAGGTTTCAATCTCGCTATATAAATTGAACCCGTGCGGACCTGACGGCCTCCCATAACGGCTTTGCTTCCATCGAGCTTTTTAGATTTCTTGAGAGAGAAATAGAAATCATAAACGTAAAAAGAAAAAGAAAAACCCTCTTATATTTGTTTTCTTTGTCCGAAAATTCAAATTTAAACGGGAAACTTTGTTTCATAAAGGAGTAAGATCGCAACCTTGGATTGAAATTATAGGTATTTCTAGGTTTTTGATCTTTAAATTAGGGTTTTCTTTTACTAATTGGCAATCGGATCGGCGATTTCGATCGGAATCTAAGCCGAAAGGACGAGTTTCGTGAGATTTAGGGTTTGAAATTTCCATTGGGGGAAACATGAATGATCAGTCGCAGTTGATGAATCAAGCGCCGATGATGAGTCTTACCCAAGCTCAAGTCATGAGCCAGCCGCCGCAGATGATGAGCCAGCCGCCACAGATGATGGCTCAGTCTTCTCAAGCCATGGCGGTTCAGCAGCAGCAACAACAATCTCAGTTGATGATGATGAAGAAGAGTCAGTCTCAGCCGTTGATGTTGAACCGAAGCTACAAGGGTTGGCCTCAGCCTCAGCCACAGCCACAGCCACAGTTCGCGGCCCAAAAGCCACCGTCGAATGTCGGACGCAACAATTGGAAGGGCAAAAAGGGCACCGACCAGCGGAAAGACCCGAGAAGAATGGAAAAGATTGTCCCCAATTTGCCATTGAGTGGTCAGACCAGTAGCGGAGGGTACAAACCCCCAACGCTTCACGAATTACAGTCTCAGAATCGAATGAAAGCCCGGAAATTTTACCCGAAAAAGAGGTTTAATAATAGATTTGCGCCTTACGCCCCAAGGAACACGACATCGTTTATTATTAGAGCGAAGAAGTCTGGCGGCATTGCCTCGCTGGTGTCGCCATGCCCCGTGACCCCGGCTGTTCTCCCAACGCCTATGTTCTCGCCCTCAAGGGAGGTTTTGGGTGATATGGCCAAAGAGGAGTGGGGTGTTGATGGGTATGGGTCGATGAAAGGGTTGATTCGGCTGCGGTCGCCAGGGAATGATGATGACGATGAAGAGGGAGGTGGCGGGTCGAGTGAGAGTGATGTGGAGGAGCATGTGGAGGTGGAGAGGAGGTTGGACCATGATTTGAGCCGCTTTGAGATGATATACCCGAACTACAGTGGGGTTGAGTATAATAACGTTTTGGAGAATAGAGTGGATGATCAGGATACCCATATAGCTCAACTGGAAGAAGAGAATTTGACATTGAAGGAGAGGCTTTTCTTGATGGAGAGGGAGTTGGGGGACTTGAGGAGGAGGTTACAATTTCTTGAGAGGAGGCACCATGTCGTGGCGGAGGAGGCAGTGGTGGAGAATGGTTCGGAGAATGATAGTGACGGAGGGTCAGATGCGTCCCATATGGGTATAGAGGGTGAGAGCAATGCTGAGGTGGTAGAGTATAGAATTGGAGAAAGCAGAAATGTTGTTTCCATGGCTGAGAATGAACGTGTCTCTATGGAAGATGTTCCGGATGAAATGATTTTAAAGAAAAATGATGCCAAAGATGAAGCAAGAAATGAGGTTGTAGGTGATGAAGATATTGCACACAAGGATGATCGAAGAATGAATGATGAATGTTTAGGTGATGGAGTCATTGCAGAGAAGGTTGAGGAAACAAGGGATGAGCTTATACCAGAGGAAGTAATTGCAAACAAAAATGAGGTTAAAGATGAGGTGGTGAGGAATGAAGTTGAGACCAAGAATGAGAATGAGTTGATGCGGGGTCAGGTAAATTCAGAGGAGGATGAGGAAATGGAAATTGCTTATTCAGAAAAGAGCATTGGCGTTGGTGACTCATCTGTCCCGCGTTAATGTAAGTTCTTTCTCTGAACAGATAATCATTCCCCGTTTGGTGGTCGGTGGTTAAACTTCTGGATATATGCACTCTATGTAGATTCAGATTATATTTCGTTTTTTTGTTTGGTTCTATTAAGTTCTGTCGGTCTGATGGGGAAAGAGAGGATGAACTGGTGTTCTCAATATTCTTTCCTTTGCTGACCTAATAATATCGGTAGGAATTAGGTTGTAGGTTTAATATTTCTTGTGGGGGTGGGGTGGGGTGGGGTGGTTAGAGTTAGTTGTAAGGTTCATTCTGTTGAAGGATATAATCTGTATGTCTGCAGTTTCTTGCTATGAAGTTTGAATTGGACCTTTGAATTTGTAGGGTGATCTAATGACTATGTACCAAATTTTCATTTTGTTAATGTCATGGGAACCTTATTCTAATGGATTCCTTGTAATTCTCTGAAATATGTTTTTATGTTAGACGGTATTACTTAACATTTCTGTTTAATCAGCTGCTGCTTCAGTCTAAAACAAACATCGTGATTTCTTCTAGATTACATTATCTACCTGAGTGCATTAAATGACCTTTAGTAATTTGAATTGGAGAATTTTATTTTTGTAAATGTAATTGTTAATTTTGTTGTGAATATTCACCATACTTTATCTAAGATATTGTGATTTAAGACGGATCTATCATAGTGATTTAGATTGTATATAGGAGAAGCAAGTTTGTCTGTGAAAACTTAGTTTTCTGGTTGGCTGGTGGTTTGTAGCTTTGCTGTTAAGTTGTATTTTATTTGTGGAAGTGGCTCACACTCATTGCCTCCATCTTCTGTATCGCCTGTGAGGGTGATTCCGAATACGCAGCTTGAGACCTGCCGCATCTTCAAAGACTGCTAGTCTGTACTTCTGCCCATACCGAAAGGTGCACTAGTGTAAGACCCTTGCAACTAGCACCTTGGAAAGTCCAAAGTTTGGAGGAGAATTGAGGACAAGAGAAACCAACAAGTATTAGTGGGAGTCTACCACTGGGAAGACTAAATTATTAGTTGACAAAGCTGCTTCATCCTGTCAATCAGCTATTGGGAAATCTTTGCTTTCTTCGGTTGACACCATTACTACAACCTTGGGGTATGGAAAACAATTTTGCTTTCATTCAGGTTTGTCTTTCTCACTCAATATGGCCTTGAACTGACTGCTCCAGTTCTCGTTGCATTTCGCATATGAATTATTGTGCCACTTCTATTTTTCAAGCATTCTTTCTTAGTCAGGTTTTAAGGGACAAAAAGATGGCTTTTACAAGCAAGGCTATTGCTCAAACATCTCTTTGCTTATCGATCTAATGTGTATCTGAAGAAATTTCACTGATTTATTTCGACATTCAGCTGAACTTCTGATTGAGATTCATCTGGCTTATTGATAGTAAAGCCCATTTGCTTACAGTTCATAAAACCTCATGTAACTGGAAAATACTTGGACGACTTTTACTATTCATAAAACCACATTTGTAATTCTTTTGAGTTAGATACTTGTTTTTGGTTTGTTAGAGTGGCTCTTCTCAGCATCAGTCGATTGCACTGTGAAAGCAAGGTTCTGTTTTTTTTTTTTT
>QANT01003172.1:0-65376 GCA_003254885.1 Purshia tridentata | reverse complement strand
TGTTGAATATATATGCCATACAAAGTTTTATGTAGTATGTAACTTTTTCAGCTTGGTGTTAAAAACCCATTTGACCATTTTTTCTAAATTTTAATCTCTCTCTCTCTCTCTCTCTCTCTCAAATTGCATTTATCTGATTGAATAATCAGAATATGATGGAAACGAGTAATTTGTGAATGGAAGATCACTAATTATGCCTTTTTGTTTGTCTGTGTTAGGATCGATTAGATAGAATGGGAAATGAAATCTCCCGTATGGACTGGACTTATCCCAACAGTCTGTGCCACCACTTCAATGGTTTGTACAAATACAAACTACAAAGACCATTTGCTATTGGTATTTTTGACCTTGGTTTGTGATCTTAGTGCAAGCAAAGCAAAAAGACCAGACTAAGAGAACCTTGGATGTTTCAATTTTCTTCTTTCTTTAGGCTCAAGGCTCGAGCAGATAAAAATGCTTCGAGAGGGCTCATGCCTCTTTTAATATTACCTCTCTCTATTAAAAGCCGAAGAAACCATTATAAAATTTATAAAATCTTTTAAAATTTATATTTGTTTCTGTCTATATTTTGTTTCCTGCAAATTTAGAGTGCAAACTATCACATCACTAGAGTGAGATTCTCCATTTTTCTCTCAGGCAAAGCTTGAGTGAGATTCTCTCCTTGCATTATACGGATGGGCTAAAATTTATAAAAGTTTGAAACAGGGGCTAATATAACTCTGCATTATAAAAATGAATGTTGGGAAACCAAGAATACTAGTCTAGTTATAAAGTTTATATACTTCTGCACTTTTCTTCTTATTTTCTTAAGAGAGATTCTGAGTCTTAGTCATGTTTACATCTAACATTGCACTTTTCTTCTTGATATATCAGCATAATGACTATGTTAATTTATTATAGGAATCAGCATATACCAGTTTATTACCAAGGTATGGAATATTAGCATCATTATTGATCATATTGTAGGAATCAGCATACAACACTATCTTGAGCCCACCACTTTAACAATTCCTTCCGGCCCATATCATCATACCTCCACATCCTAACCACACAGACTGCAATGTCAGATCTTTTATGTTCTTTTCTTTTTTTGGATAGGCTCTGCAATGTTAGATTTATATCTGCATTTTCATGTGCACTGCAAATGAGCCACTGGCCTGGCCTAACTTTTTGCCCTGGCTTTCCTTGGTTTGAGTTCTAATCCTGTGGGTAGTACTGGTTGTTAAGTGAGTCCTAAGTTCCTAGATTCTTGACATTGTACCAACTTATAACTTATGCAAAACATCAACAATTACAAGGCTTTATTCACTATAAAAATCCACCTTTCCCTCTTCAAAGAATATCATAGGCCAAGCAAGGCTTGCTTGACATCTCGTAGTAATCTCCAATCAAATGGCAAGAATGTCATGCATTCTAAATTACCACTCAATCCCCAATATTCATTGTCCTTCAGTGTCTTCAATGTTCTTCAATTTTCAATCAGACTGAGAAAATTTTGCACCAAAAAACTTGGAAGAAACTGCAGTCAGCCACAATATGAAGTTGAAACTTGACCCAAGTTTCATTTTAAATCCATAGTCTAGTGACCACAAAACTAATGAACACATTTATTTCTACACAGACTTTGTGGGAATTATCTAGTTTTCCACAACAATTTTGAAACTCCACTATTTACTTTCTTAGCCAATGTATTCCAGCTGAACTCAAAACTAATAAGATTAGCAGATTGTTCCATTGAAGAAACTTATATCTTTAAATTATTGAAACAATAATCAGTAATGAGAAGTATGGATTAGATGACAGAATAATTCAATAATAAATAGATAGAATAATAGACAACAGAGGATCGAATTGAGGAAATTTTAACGACTCCCAAGAAGACTGGGTTTATAATCCTCAACTTAATTGTCTTCTTCTAGTCTTCAGGTCCTGATAGTTTAACATGCCATCCATAGTCTGTTCCTGTAATGATTATAGTTGGTCTCAACTTTTGGCTTCGCATTGGGAGTGGGGAGTATGGGCGTGAGGATTGCATTGAATGGGGTTCGTTGCCACTTTGAATTTCTTCTCTACTGCGTTTGCCACTGTACGTCCCCTCATTAACAATTAATTACACCACGATTAGATAGCTGAAAAACACATGACTAGAAAAACAGCAAAAATAAGAAAGAACAAAACAGAAAGAAAGAAAAATAGAGCTGTTTTACCAAGGTGATATTTTACCATAAAAGAAAGCAAATAGTTTCATGCGTGCATATTAGTGCAAAATTCATTTCTGCCTAAGCCCAATTTATTTGTTGAGAGACCAATTGATCAACTATTTATGCGAAATTTGGACAACTTANTAAGGTCAACAAAGTTTTTTTTTTTTTTTCTCTAGTTTTTTATTTCAATCCCAATAGAGTTCATCAGCTCTCTAGTTTGGGGCTCCACGTGGTAAGCAATAAATCAGTACCAAGTGATATGGGTGTGAAAATAAAACTACAAAATTCACAATGATCAGAGTGTTTGGCCAATCAAGTGGCATAACTGACCAATAGATCGGTAAAAACTATATGTGATCGGTAATGATCAGAGTGATGGGCCAATCAATTATTGTGATAGAAGCAAACCAACTACTTTTGGGGGGCAAAACATACCCACACGCCCGGACATTCTTCCGTGCATTATGCTTTGATAGAAAATCTGTATGCCAATCAGTCCATTCACAGTTCTCCTGTCAAAAGAATTAGAGCTCTGAAAATGACTGAACTAACAGTGCAAACAGTAGGCTATACACACTCTTCCTGGAAAAGAAACTACCATTTAAAAGACTGGGCTTCAATCCATAAAAGAATACCGCCATTCACTTGTAATAAATACTAAACTTAAAAAGACATAGAAACGTATATAAATATGGGGAAAGAGAAATAAAAACCTGCAAAATCGCCTGAATATCGCTATTTCTACATCCCAGTTTAATGATTTTGTTGGCTATGCGTATAAAATGTCCGAAATTCCCCATCTTGGGTGCGGATCTACCCTCAGCAGGAAGTGTTGGCTTGTTTGAATGAGCTGGCCATATCAAATTCTTTTTCTCTTTCATTACTTTTCCAACTAGATCACAGTCGTGAAGAAGATGATGTACAAGAGGAGCATTCTTGCTTTCCAAACATGATACTATTATTTTCTCTATGTGGTGATGCACAAAGTTGTTAAATGGGTACCTAGAATACTCAACGAAAATGGGAAAAATCATGTATTAAATTGTATCAATTCACTTTTTATAAAACAAGAAATTAAACTCTGAACTTACTTGAAAAACAGGTCTAAAATTCTTTGTACTGCTCCAAGACGAATCAGTTCCTTCTCAACAGCTTCACCACCAACCGGCAGTAATACTGAAATGAACTCTAATATCTTTAAACGATGTTTCCCAAGAGGTGGCTGTAACTTTCCATATGTAGTTAACAACACATTGTCCACCGAAGAAACATCCAAAAGCTTCAACAAATCACCTGCAGGATATCAGTATTTAGTTTTTATTCTCCTTCAAAGAGAAAAATGTGTGTCCCTTCATAATTCGCTTAGCAGCTCAATTTTTCTGTGCATAATCAACAAATATCCAACGACTGAAATTATGCAACCAGATTTTGTTAAATCTGGACATCCAGATGTGAGAAGTATTCAATTATCAATAGATATATGCACCACTATGAATGAACGTGCAACACTATGAATGAACGTGCAAGTATAGCAGTCATACACAAACACCAACTTAACTTAAGGAGATAATTTTACCTAGGAACTCCAGCATGCCCACAACAGTCTCGGAATTACCAGGAACTCTAGATTCATGAGTAATTTGACATCCATACATATGTTCATACGCTCCCAATTTTACCCTCCTTGGGTCTAACAAAGAGATGCACACCGACAATGAGTTAACGAGAACAGATTTTGGCCGTGAGTCCTCCAAAGCATATCGAAATAATCTTCGTATAAAACTGCATAAATACACGTTTAAACGAAAATCAAAACAGTAGCTAGAGCAGAAATGAGTGAATAAGAATTCTAGTATATGTAAGAAGAAAACAAACCTACCTTGGGCTGGAGATTTTAGTAAAAATTCCAGGTGGAGCAAACCTTGATATAGCACAAAGCGTCTCTGATGCATCACCATGCACTTGAGGAGAATCCTAGAGAAATCATGCTTATAACTATTTGCTCAATAACAGCAAATAAATCATCCTTCTATTGAGACTAGTAATAGAAGAACATATAGCTGAAATAAACTATGAAATTTTACTCCAGGCAAATCAAAATTGCATAGCCTTCTTTTAGTAATTAGCAATAGATGGCAAAAAAACATTCCATTAACAAGGCATTAGCAAGGTCATGGTTCTAACTTTTTTGTCCAAAAACTTCACACAAACTATGAATTCGAATATGTAGGGGGCAGAAAACCCCAAGAAGCCCCTTGGTCATTGCATGAATATAGCTGATATGTAAAATTAGTTACTTACTGAAGAGCTGAACTTGTCTGCAATCATCTCTAGCACATCTGTATCTTGTATCCGGTGCAGTGCTTCCATAAACTTTGTATAAATAAATTCACGACAAATAATTTGGGTTTTCATGAACTGCACTGCCTAATTGAGCACAACCAATAAAAAGAATGCCAATATTCAATAGCCCACAATCACAAAGTGTTCTCTTACAATAAGCGTTAATAATCAAAAGCTCAAGATGCCAATTACTGTTGTATAAGCTTAAAACAGTGAACAAGTTTCAAATACCAGAAGCAACAAACAAATAAAACTAACAACCAACCTCCATGATAGATGTAATTCCAGTTTGGTTTACTAGCTTCTCAGCAATTTCATTAATACCCTGTGTGCCCACATAAGAAAAGTATTAACCAGCAATACCTTATGAAGCAAATAACTTAACTTGTGACATCTAACTCACGCACTGTGTATATATCTCACAACTCAGACATGCAATGCATCGAAAGTATTCACCTTTTGATTTTTTTTAAGCCTCCGGGCATGGGATCGAGAAGAATGTCTCTGCTTAATGCAGCCCAACACAATAACCCTTACTGCATTTAGTCCTTGAAATGGACCAATAGTAGACACCGTGAATCCCTGTTCATTTACAGGAAAATTAAAAATCGTTAAATTTGTAATTCTCACTTCACCTGGAGGTTGGAAGACCAGAAAAAGAAACGTAGAACACAACCATAAAAATATAAAGGAACAAGAACACTTACAGAAACAACAATATCACATTCTGTCAACATACAAAGTGCCTGCTTCCCAATTATATTGTGAAAAATTAGAGAAGCAACCAGCAAAAAAGAATTAAAGAAGTAAAGCATGATTCAGATCATTTTATTCACCTCTATGGAGCCTAAGAGGCAATTCACCCATTTACAAAATTCCTCCTGCGCACAATAGTAGAGATTAGAACAAGCTAAACAGTGAGCTTTTGCAATCTCCAGCATTAGAAACAAGTATTGGGTCTGACTCTTCATGGAATAGGTAGCAGGACACCCATATTCCTCACATTCGTCTTTCACTAAACCCTAACCAACTCAGCTGCTTCACAACTACAGAGAATGCTTCCAAAAACATAAATGATAAAAGTTTCATAACTTGCAGTTATTTGAAGAAAAATTTACAGGTGGAAGGAATTTTGATCAATACCCACCTCTTTGATCCCACATTCTTCGCAAATCCCACATTCTCCGCAAGTCCGACCACCTTTAGGAGGGTAAGCCTCGATGACTTCACATTGCATTTTGTCATTCAGTATTTTTATTGCCTGTAACCAAAACGTTTTGTACTCAAATCAGAAAATTAATACAATACAGGTCAAATAAAACATCAGTTCCATGATAAACTTTAACACATCCTTTCAGTTTTCGAGTAAAAAGAAAAATTGTCATTAATATCACATCTTTATTGAAGGTAGATAAAATTGAGCCAGATTTTCATAAAGATGTAAATATTCTAACATAAAGATGTAAATATTCTAACATAAAATTAAGTGCATGTGTGATTAATATTCATCCTGTAACCAAATCTTATTGTTATGTAGTTGCCTTAAAGAATTACATCGAAACAACAACCTTAGAAAGTACTTATCAACAATTTAACTTATAGGATAGCTCATAGCTCATACGCAACAGACAATAAAGCAAAACAAAGGATCTGACATTTATACATAGCCCATGTGGAGGAAAACCTACAGACAAGAGTTTAAGAAGATGCCTAGCCCTTATAAAGGATTTAGTCTTTTTGGTCGTTGAGACTGTCATGAAATCCTCATCCTGACCATAATTAGAGATACAAAAATTTAGTAAGTGCTCATATCAAATCACACATATATAATTTGGAACAAGTCATTGATCAAAATATAGAGTTGATTTCACAAAGATCAAATTCATATTTACAAAATTCAACATATAAGATTTGAGTTTTTCAAAAACAACCTTATATTTACATGACATACCAGATTCAGTTCACATGAAATATCATGCTCTTCTAAAGCAGATTCCACCACCGGCCAACCTTTTTGCAAATTTATTTCTGCCAAAAACAATGCAGAGGCTCAGGTGAGAAACTAGCGATTTGTTCTTTTATATAATTACGATAATAATAATTTAAAATTTTTCAATAATGGAATAAGTATTAAGTTCTCATGAAAAATCTAAAAAAATCTGACATAAAATAATGATATAGTTTAATTTGACCGGTACGGTGGTACACTCAGACTAAGCCAATCAAACTTTCATCCGAATCTCCTAATCACACCTAAAACTGCAAAAAATAAAAAAATATTTTCCCACAATTTCTGAGCACCCAACAAACAAAGGAGCTAGAGAGGAATGAGTACCATCCTCTTCATTGTAGTAAATAGAGAAAGAATGGACTTGAAGTGTGCCATCTTCGTTGTACAAGATGACTTGAAGTGTGCCATTTTGTTGGTCTTCGTTGTAAATATTTACCTTCTTCTTCTTTTCCTTGCCGAGGACCTTCTTCTTCTTCATTGTCGCCTGTTCTTGTTTCAGGTTTTGATAGTCTATAAACAGAAAAAGGGACTACGGCCAGACATCGTGTTTTATATTGACAACAAAACAACAATGACCAACACCGACTAGGACCGACTTCACACACCGACTGAGGCCCAGATAGGGGTGTAGAAAGTAAAAATGGTCCAACAGCCCGAAACTCGACTAAACGGCCCAGAAAGGTACCTACTCAGTACCGAGTTTGATATTACATGTTCACCAAAAATAGTATTGCACTCTTTCGCACCCCTTCCTCCCACCACTTTCTCTCTCCTTTCCTCTCTCTGCCTCACTTTCTCTCAGCCCCTACTCCCTCCATCTCGCCGGTGATGAAGAAGATGGTGGTTTGGAGTGGAAAGAGAGAGATTTTGTTTTTAATAATTAAAGTTTAATTTTTTATTATTTTTTTTACGTGTGACACTTACGTATGCTCCAAGTGTCCCGGTGGTTCAAGAGGGATCAAAAGAAGACAAATTTCAGTAGTACTAGTGGTGCTGCTGTTGCAACATCTCTGGTTTCTAATTCTTATTAAATTGATCGAGTGATGGGATGGATGGAGCCTGAATTGTCTCGGTCTTTCTCGGCCCGTTTTGCTGATCCATCAAGGGTTTTGCATAAAAATGGATTGCTGGATTGATTGATGTTGAATATATATGCCACTAGAAAATTATGAAAAAAAAAGACCTAAGAGGAGCGTCCTCTCTTAGGTTTCTTAGTCCCGCGCTCGCCGCCTTTTATGTAGTTTGTAACTTATTCATCTTGGTCTTAATAACCCATTTGACCACTTTTATGAATTTTAATCTCTCTCTCTCTCTCTCTCAAATTGCACTTATCTAATTGAATAATCAGAATCTTATGGAAACGAGGGATATGTGAATATCCACATTAATAATGACCCAACAATGCTACACTTATCATATTTTTATACCATCTTATGTTGCAATTTACATGATATTCATACATTGAACACTAAAAAAATAAAAATAAAAACCTTAAAAATATGGAAATACTTTACCAGTATAATAATGAAACGTAAGATGGTATAACAAACATAATATAAAAATATGATAAGAATAGTATCAAAACCACGTAACCTAGAGATAATGACAATTCTCATATGGGGTCTTAGGGTCTAGAAATCTAGATGGAAACTGGCCAAAAAACAAAAACATGTAAATGGTTGAATATGTTTGGATCAATTCCCAGTAATTCATATCTGATGCCTCAGGTGGTGAACAATAAATCATGGAAGATCACTAATTATGCCTTTTTGTTTTTCTGTGCCACTATTTCAATGGTTTGTACCAGTACAAACTATTTGATATGGTATCTGGGTTTTGACCTTAGTTTGTGATCTCAGTGCAAGCAAAAGCAAAAGCACCAGACTAAGAGAACCTTGGATGTTTCAATTTTCTCCTTTCTTTAACCTCAAGGCTCGAGCAGACAAAGATGCATCGAGAGGGCTCATGGCCTCTTTTATTTTTACCTTTCTCTATTAAATGTGGAAGACACCATGATGAAAGAAAATCTTTTAAAATTTATAATTGTTTCTGTCTATATTATGCTTCCTGCAATTTAGAGTGCAAACTAATTACATCACTTGAGTGAGATTCTCTCCTTGCATTATACGAATGGGCTAAAACTAAAAAAAGTTTGAAACAGGGGCTAATTATAACTCTGCATTATACAAATGAATGTTGGGAAACCAACCAAGAATACTATACTTCTGCACTTTTCTTCTTCTTGATATATAACCATATTGACTATGTTAATTTATCAAAGGAATCAGCATATACCAGTTTATTACCGAAGCATTGAATATTAGCATCATTATCAACATCCCTGATCATGTTGTAGGAATCAGCATACCACACTATCTTGAGCCCACCACTTCTGACACGCCCCGACCCTCGGGCACGTGCCTAACTGCTGAAAACTGGAAATTGAAACTGCCTTTCCTGCAACTGAAAGCTGTTCTTCTTTTCTGTTTTTTTTTTTTGGTGGATAGGCTCTGGCGCTCCGCAATGTTAGATTTATATCTGCATTTTCATGTGCACTGCAAATGAGCCACTTGCCTGGCCTAACTTTTTGCCCTGGTTTTCCTTGGTTTGAATTCTAATCCTGTGGGTAGTACTGGGAATTAAGTGAGTCTTAAGTTCCTATATTCTTGACATTGTACCAACTTATAACTTGCAAAACATCAATTCACTATAAAACTCCACCTTTCCCTCTTCAAAGAATATCATAGGCCAAGCAAAGCTTGCTTGAAATCTTATTAGTAATCTCCAATCACATGGCAAAAATGTCATGCATTCTAAAGTACCACTCAATCTCCAATCTTCAATGTCCTTCATATCAGACCAGAAAATTTTGCACCAAAAAAGTTCTTGGAAGAAACTGCAGTCAACCACAATATGAAGTTGGACCTTGACCCAAGTTGCATTTTAAATCCATAGTCTAATGACCAAAAAACTAATGCACATTTATTTCTACACAGAATTTTGTAGGAACTATCTAATTTTACTCAACTACTTACTTTTTTAGCCAATGTATTCCAGCTGAGCTCAAAACTAATAAGATTAGCAGTTGAAGAACAAACAGAAGTATAAATCTATAATCTTTTCCATGATTTATTGATAAAATGGATAATGTAACAATTTGTACTCATTCAAGTACACAAAATCAAAGGGTTGCCAAATATTACAATCTTGTTCCTCCTCATGACAACAATTGAACACTGAATATCAACTATGGAGAGATTTTGTTAAAAGTTTTTACAAGCATGGTGGCTGCTGGTGGTTCCATGCTTACATGGAGGTTGCTGCTGCTGCTGCTGCTGTTGTTGTGTCTGAGTCTGACCCTTCTTCAACTCATCTCCAGCCACGAGAAAAAACGCAGTGTGCCTAAAAAAGTTGAACATTCTGAGCTTGGAGTCTGCGTCAATATCCGGGGTGCTGTCCAATGCTGCTTGCATGTGCTGCAACCACCTCTCCGCCGCTTCGTGAGTAACCGGAAACGGACGGTGACGACCAATCAGTGCAGGATGGCCTATCAAAATTCCAATTCCCAATTAGACCACAAAAGTTTCAGTCTTTTACAAGAATTTGAATTTTGAAAAAGAAAATACCAAGAAAGCTGAAATACCACGTACCTCTTCTCTGAGAATATAGAGGTGGACCTCCCATTCTCTGCACGAAAAACTCGTACTGGTTTTGAATCGCGTCCTCCTTCTTCGAATTGGCAAAAATCGATCGAAACCATTCTTGTTCATCGTCGTATACCCTAAAAACAACCACGGATTTAATTTCAAATTCAGTACCAATTCGATGTCATTCCATTCAATTCAACCAAGCAAGCAAGAACGAACCTGTTGTAGAAATTGGTGGAGAGCTTGACGAAGGTCTGGAGCCCTAGTTTCTGGAATAGGTTGGTCTCGTCGATGGCGAACGCGTCGGCCGAGTCGACTCCGCTCCACTCGGCGGCCTTAGCTTGCAGACTCTGCATTTTTGCTTCCTCACTGTGTAGTTGTTTGTGACGAAGGCTGGCTGAAAGAGCTCTATATATAGAGACGACTGGTCGCGTGGATTGCACGCTCGCTTTTTCACGGATTATGACTTCTTGACCAATGAAACTGGAGAACCTCAAAACTGTGGGCTCCTGTTGTATAGTGGATTTGCTGGCCCCATGTTTGTTTTCTGTTTTTTAGTTTTAGTTGCAATGAACACACTATGAGCTAACCATGTCGTTTTTTTCGCGGGGAAGCAAACGATTCGTTACTACTTGCAATTTGCAAAATCTAGTGGAAAATGAAAATAGACTAGCGACAAAAGAAAAGAAAAATATGCTTCAAATTATCCTAAGATCCCAAGATGAAAGAGATCAATTCAATAATAATAATAATAAAAAAGATAGTTTTTTAAGAATACTTATTGATTAGTGCACAATTTGAATGACACTAATTTTTATGAATTTTTTAAATATTTTATTTAAATTTATTAAATTTATTTATGTTGAATTTGAATTGTGTTAAACTTTATCACTCTTACGATAACATCATCATCCGAATTTAACAATGTTTTTCCAACTCTTTTTTGAACTACAAGAAATAGGATGAATATTTATTTTGACCTCTTTACAACCTCAATGGACAAAAAAAGAACTTACCTCATGATTTGAGATATTGATTATTGACTCTTGAGTGACAAGAAGTATTAATTTTTATGAATAACGACTATGGAAAATATCCTCTTAAACCAAAATGTAATCACAAATATTTGAATTCTCTAATTATTTTCCCATTTAATCTGAGTATTTTCTCACATTGACATCAAAAGAGCTTTTGTATACCAAATAAATGTAACAAATAATAGAAGGTTAATGAGTACTTGTTACTTACATAACATAACACTTCAAATGTCGTAATTGGTTAATACAATTAGTCAGTTACAAAATAAGATATATTTAACTTTTTTTTTATTATAGGAGAGAGAGAGGGTTCAAAGTCCAGTTTGTATGGGAGAACTTTTACCATCGGCTGATTAGATTAACTCTAATTCACAAGATATATTTAACATTACATAATGAGTTTACATATAAAAATAATTGAGGTGTACATAAACAAATAACTAACTATCTCATCACTTGTTATCCAAAATTTGAGAATTTATCTTAATGATTTTAGTATTATCCTTTACCAAATAGAAAGACTGTCGTGCATCATTAATTTGGTCGAAAGTGGCATTATTTTTAAAATAAAATTTGGTAAGCACTAGGAATAAGTTACAATTATTTTACAAGAGAAGAACCAAATGCGCTTTGAAAAGCAAGGTTGGGCCTGTTCGGGTCTAACTGGACCTGGATTGGGCTTTATTCTCAAACCGGGAATATTACCGAAGGATACCGGGACGGCCTACGTTAAGTTACAACCGCCATCTCTTTACATCAGCGTGCAATGTCCACCGTCGGATTCAAAGAAAAAAGGCGCAGACTGTAACAGATATAACGATCCCTAATCTCTTCCGTCCGTACGGTGCATGTTTACCACCTGTAAGCTTGTTTCTCTGGGGGTCCTTGAGGATCTCTTTCTCTGACTAATCAGTCCTCCGACAAGTTTATCTCAGAAACCCTAAATTTCCCAATTTTTGTGTGAAAATTTTGGTTGCAGACGACGGGGATCGATCGATTGCTTTGCCTTTTCAAATGGTGGTGGTGGGAATAGATAGTAGGATGGAGAAGGACCAAACGCGACCCAGGAAAAGGCCCCGGTCGGCGTGGGACGTGGGCCCGTCCCAATCTGAACCAGAGGTTGGTTTCGGTTCATGAATTGATTAGGGTAAGGGTTTCCGGTGAGAAGAAACGATCCGAAACGGGCAGGGCTGAAATTGGTTGTTGCGTGCCATCTTGTTTTGTAGGCGCAACGGGCTCTGGTGGCGGGTAATGAAGGGCTTGGAAGGCATGGATCCCCTCCGAAACGAGACGATGATCGCGAAGGACATTATGTTTTCAATCTCGGCGAGAATCTCACTCCAAGATGTGAGCTTTTCCCTGAATTTTTGCATGTTTTCTTGTTCCTTGTCTTTAATATGTATAAAGGGTATTAATTTGGTTAGAGTGCCTAGAAATATTTTTTAGGAATTTCAATTAGGCATATCATCACTAGCTGTGTTGTATTTCACATGCTGACGACTAGTAGAAAATGCCTAAAGATTGAGCATGCTTTTCTTAATGGCTTTTGTGATTAAGTTAGGATTTTTCCGTTATTTTTGTGCTGTTTTTGTTTTATTCCGTGGCTGACTAGGATTTTTCTTACATGTTAATGTTTGACAGATAAAATACTTAACAAGATGGGTGAAGGTTAGATGTCAAGTGCCCTGCTGTCTACAAGATTTTATATTTTTCTCATTCTGCTTGTGTCATTCAGCATATTGCTAGTGCTGTAGGCACATTTGGTCGAGTTTTGGAATGTTGGGACCGTCAAACACGAGAGTATGTGGCAATCAAGGTTATTCGAAGCATTCGAAAATACCGGGATGCAGCAATGATTGAGGTTGATGTGCTTCAGCACATTGCTAAGAATGATAAGGGCAACTCACGGTACATATCTTCTGGGTTTCAGCTGATAGAATTGCTGGTTCATCATTGTGACGTGATCTAACTTCTTGCTGCAGCTGTGTGCAGATTCGCCATTGGTTTGATTACCGCAATCACATATGCATAGTAAGTATCCCAATTAATTTCCTTCCTGTAACTTTTTGTTCCATTAAATTATATATTTTAGTATAATATTATAATATTTGATATATATGAGTTTCATTCTCGTGGAGGTAACTATTGCTTTTATATTGTGAGAAGTGGCTGCACCTATTGTGATGGACTGTGCTCTGCTGATGACATGGCTCTCCCTAAAACATATTTTACCCTTCTGTCTATTATCACTTAAGTGGTTTAGATGATTGATTTCTATATGTATTTAATATCAATAGAAATTTCAAATTGAGTTTCAGTTTGATATTAGTATGTCCACGGATTTTATTCATAGAACTGGGAACTAAACAGAAACATTCCTTTGAATGAATTTAATGGTTTTATCAGGTATTTGAGAAGCTTGGACCAAGTTTATTTGATTTTCTAAAGAGAAATAAATACTGCCCATTCCCTGTGGATCTTGTTCGGGAATTTGGACGACAGCTTTTGGAATCTGTAGCATGTGTGTGGATAGTTCTTGGTCTCATTCTCCCTTTCTTTTTATTCTAACCAGTCACCCAAATCTGTCTCTTGGCCTGTTTTCTTTGTCAGGGGTGTAACAGGGTGTTTAAATTGAGTCCTTTTGCTTAACTTGTTTTTCTGCTTTATTATATCCGGCAGATATGCATGATTTATGCTTAGTCCACACTGACCTGAAGCCCGAAAATATTCTTCTTGTGTCTTCTGAATATGTAAAGCTTCCTGGTTGTAAGGTATTTTGGCCTTTTACAATTCAAACTTCATGAAATTTTTCCATATATATCCACACAGACTCGGTTATACTATAATAAAAAATGCTTGAAAATGGTACAGAAGTTTTCTTCAGATGAAATTCAATCCAGGTGCTTGCCCAAGTCTAGTGCCATTAAGCTGATTGATTTTGGTAGTACTGTGTTTGATAATCAGAATCATAGCTCCATTGTTTCCACCAGGCATTACAGAGCCCCTGAGGTTATTCTAGGTAACTAATTATGGTCAAGTCAAAATGTGTTCTATCCTTTTATTTGCTTTTATTTATCTCGTGTTCCAACTACAACCAAAAAATCAAATTGGTGATTGATGAAAAGAAATATCTAATTAGCATTTCAGAGAAGCAATTACTTAAAGCTGGGGTTAACTTAAAAATTATTCATTTTAAAGGGAAAGGTTTAAAGAGTTATAAACAAGGAGAACAAAGTGGCATTACACTGTAGTCCCCATACTGGATGTTGGGATTCCCCCCAATATGGTCTGTTAGAACACATTACAATGTGGCATTGATGGTAACCTTGTCAACAACCTAATTGGATACATGGTGGAATTGATGGTAGACCTATTAAATCTATATATGTGCATCAAATCCTTGAACTGTAGCATATGTTGTCTGTTTCTTCTTTTCCCCTGATCACTTGTGTGGTTCTTTTGCTTGAGTTGGCAACATTTTCAACATGTTATACATTTCCAGTGTTCACAGTCCTGAAGAGTGTAATCAAATTTTTGTTAAAATATGCCTGGGTATTTTTTAAGAGATGGGATTTGAAGTATTTAGCCTTGTATACCTTGTTCATATCACTCTCAGACTTATTTGGTGACTTCTTTTAGAAACTAAAAGAATAAACACCAAGTTATTATAATTGTTCATACTATTCTGTTACAATGGTCAAGCTATATCTTCCCCATAACTCTGATATTAACAAAAAATAATATCTATCATGTTCTCACCTTTTCTGTATGCATATCATGCAGGTCTAGGATGGTCTTATCCCTGTGATATTTGGAGTGTAGGCTGCATTATTGTTGAACTTTGTGCGGTTAGTCTGACATTTCTTTAGCCCTATTGGAATATGATCTTGTCAGGAGTTTTTAAGATGTGGAATTTTGTCAGGGAGAAGCATTGTTTCAGACACATGAGAACTTGGAGCATTTGGCAATGATGGAGAGGGTATTGGGACCTCTGCCACAACATATGACTCGAAGGGCAAAGTATGTAGTGAAATTTACTGACTTGTTAATTCTGGTTGCTGGAATTGTGATATGTATCGCATCTAGAGCACCGTTGATAATTTTATGAAAGTCGGCTTTTTTAGTTCACAGATACTGAATGAGAAATAGTTATTAAGAAATCAAAATATTCTTAGATTTCACTATTTTACGAATTTTCACATGCTGACGACTATTTTTCATATGCAGCCATGGTACTGAAAAGTATTTTAGGCGGGGTGCACGACTAAATTGGCCTTTAGGAGCAGTTTCAAGGGAGAGTATTAGAGCTGTAAAGAAGCTTGATTGCTTAAAGGTTTTTCCTTTTTATCTTTTCTTGGTCTTTTTGGTTTGTCAAAGTATTCACACGATTCATTATCTTGTTTAACTTTATTGGTTGATATGATGCCATTGCTTTTTTATCCAGGCTCTGGTATTACGACATGTAGAGCCCTCCAGATCCAGTTCCTACCTCACTGATTTGTTATATGGGTTGTTGAAATACGATCCGTCTGAACGTCTCACGGCTCGACAGGCCCTTGATCATCCCTTCTTTAAGATTTCAACCTAAGGAACACACCATGAAATTCAATGGGTTCTTGCTAGTATTTGGAAATAGGAAGAGAGCTCAAGCAATGAGTTGAGCTTCACTTGTATATGTACAAATAGTGGCTTCACCAATGAAATGTCAAGTTTTGGCCTTTCCATTTTAAATTGACCCTGATGATTCTTTGGAATGCTTGTATTTTTCGCCCTTAAGACAATTTCGCACCGATTCCTAACCCGTTATAGTGAAAGTAGATTTTCTGTATAACCCACAATATATTTCACAGGAATATAAGCGACTGTCGCCATATAAAACATCATTTTGGCCCCGGCACGCTTTTGTTGGTTTAGAATGCGTTGTCTTTTCGTAATATTTGGAAACTAGTTTTGAATTCATTTATATTATGACATATAAACAGTTTTATCAATGAAAAGATCTATACCTTAATATAGAAAAAGTGAACCCATCGAAATTGAAGGATTAAAATATATCCAAATATAGGAAATTGAATTTGCCAAAATCCAATAATTAATGGCAGAATTTTCCTTCCACCCAGAAAGAGATGAGGATGAGGTGGCATTATTTTTGGCTAATGGAAGTTGTTCATGCTTTACTGTAAAAGGCAATAGCATATATCAGTACATGAATGTCGATAAATATATCACCAATAATCTCCACAAGAACACAAGCCGTCCTCGAACTTGTGAAACCTATTCGCATCTCTCACCACGAATACCACCTTCAAAACTTTTGACAAGCCTTTAATAAACGCATGACAATCCCCACATACTCTCAAGTTCTTGAAAATCCGAATTGTCCTGTTCCCTTTCTCCAGCTCTCCACACACCAATGCCAAACCAATTGCCAACTTCTCACTATGAACTCTCAGGCTCTCCTCCTTTGACTCCTCTTCCACATCATGCAGTGCAAACCTCACCCCATGAACATAACCCATCTCAGCTTTTATTCTCTTCTCCATCTCCTTCAATACTTGATGAATGTTTTCTGTAAGCGGGTGTGTCTCATCTCCATTGTAGAAAAAGTGAACCTCCTTATCAATCTCTACCCAACTGCGTCCTGCCTCTTTCTTCAACCCCTTCATCTTAAACAATCTCCTTATTCTCTCACACTCTTTCCAGTAGCCGGCATCAGCATAGATATTCGACAACATCACATAGTTGACTGGGTTATCACCGTCTAATCTCAGAAGCATCTCTCCTACTTCTCTCCCTATTTCCAAGTTTCCATGTACTCTACAAGCACTAAGCAATGTTTGCCATATTCCAACATTTGGTTTTAGAATCATGCTGTCGATCAGATTCTTAGCTTCTTTTAAGCGTCCAGCTCGGCCAAGGAGATCAACCATGCAAGCATAATGCTCTACATTTTGTTTGATCTGTTTTTCATTACATAATCTCGAAAAGTATTCTTGGCTTTCTTCAATTAGTCCGGAATGGCTGCAGGCTGAGAGCAGTGCCAAGTAAGTCACACCGTCAGGTTCCACACCATCCAGTTGCATTTGGTCGAAAAGACGTATAGCTTCTCTTCCATGACCATGCTTTCCATATCCAGTGATCATAATTGTCCAAGAAATTACATTCTTCACTGGAATTTCATTGAAAAATCTTTCTGCCTCATCTGTTAATCCACACTTGAGATACATATCCAGAATTGAATTAGCTACTGATATGTCTAAACCAGATGGGATTTTAATAGTGAAAGCATGCATTTGCCTACCTTGATCCACTAGAGCAAAATCAGCAAACACACCCATAAGGCTCGAGAGAACAAACCCATCTACCTCATGATATATACTGGCCCTGAGCTGCCTAAACAAGTCCATGGCCTGTATTAAACTGCATTCTTGGGCATAACCAAGAATCAGGGCACTCCAAGATATTTGATTCTTCTGTTCAATTTGATCAAATACTCTCTGTGCTTCAGTTAAGTACCTGCATTTGACGTACAGATCAACAAGAGCACCTGCAATAGTAGTCCGAACTGAACACAGGAACCCTCTTGTGATCAAGGAAGAATGTATTTGGCTTCCTTGCCGAATTGCTCCCAGACCACTACAAGCCTTCAGTGTGCTTGTAATTGTATACTCGTCTGGGACTTCTCCCAACCCTTGCATTTTCCTAAACAAAATCAAAGCTCTCTCCCCATTTCCTTCAAGTGTGTATCCGGCTATCATTGCATTCCAAGTAATAAGATTCTTAACTGGCATAACATTAAACATTCGAGCTGCTTCAATAACTCTTCCACATTTCGTATACATATCAAGGATAGAGTTACTCACCACTGTGACGCATTCAAAACCAGATTTAGTGCACATATTGTGAATCTGCATTCCATTCTCTGCAATGCCCAAAAGCCCCGACGCCTTAAGATTAATTGAAAAAGTGAACTCGTTTGCCTTAATTCCTGAAAATCCCATTTTACTAAAGAGAGACAATGACCCTTTGGCATTACCATTTTGTAAGTAGCCACACATTAAAGCTGTCCAAGACACCACATTTCTTTCAGCCATTCTATCAAACACAGCACAGGCCATGCCCATCCTACCACATTTACTATACATATCTATAAGATCATTGTTTAACATCAAATCAAACCCAAGTCCCATTTTCATTACAGTTCCATGAGCTTGCAATCCCTGATCAATTAGCAAATTCTTCGAACAATTCCTCAGGAGATTCGCCAATCTCTGCCTCTCATTCATTCTTGCAAATTTTTTCCTTTCTAAACGACCCTATCCCAAAAAGTCAGTAATGGCAACGAGAACCAGTGCCTTAACTATCAGAGAATTGGAAAATTTCTTCGTACCCACGTTGTTAAACTGTAAAAGCACGACAGGGTTGAAAAAAATTCACGCTCAAATTGTCAAGTCCACGTTATCACAGAGCAATTTCTTGGTTACAAAAATGGTGGATGTGTGTGACCACAGTGGGAATTTAGACTACGCTAGTTTGCTATTCAAACAAGTGCTTGAGCCAAACGGGTTTTTGTTCAACGCGATGATCCGAGCTTATACGCATAATCACATGTATGATTTAGCAATCACCTTGTATAAGCAAATGCTGAGACAGCCACAAGCTGATAACCCCATTTGTCCTGACAAATTCACATTCCCGTTTGTAATAAAATCTTGTGCAGGGCTTTTTTGTGAAGGTCTGGGGAGGCAAGTTCATGCCCAAGTGTGTAAATTTGGACCAAAGTCCCATTTGGTGATTGAAAATGCACTGATAGATTTGTACATTAAATGTGATAATTTGACAGACGCACGGACAATGTTTGATGGTATGACTGAAATAGATGTGATTTCTTGGAATAGTCTCCTTTCTGGGTATGCTAGATTAGGGCAGATGAGAAGGGCTAGAGTAATGTTTGAGGAAATCCCGAACAAGACTATTGTGTCTTGGACAGCAATGATTTCCGGGTACACCCGAAATGGGTGCTACACGGATGCTTTGGATATTTTTCGGCGAATGCAGATGTTGGGTATTGAACCTGATGAGATCAGCATTGTTTCTATTTTGCCAGCATGCGCACAGCTTGGAGCTCTTGAGGTTGGTAAATGGATTCACATGTACTCGGATAAAAAGCGGCTACTGCAGTCGATTTGTGTTTGCAATGCCTTGATTGAAATGTATGTGAAATGTGGTTGCATAGATCAAGCTTGGCAGTTGTTTAATCAGATGTTGGAGAGGAATGTGATATCTTGGAGCACCATGATTGCTGGGCTGGCAAATAATGGCCAAGCTCGCGAAGCAGTCGAACTCTTTCAAGACATGCGACGAGCAAAGATTGAACCTAATGGCATTACATTTCTTGGTCTTTTATCAGCCTGCACCCATGCTGGTTTATGGAGTGAAGGATTGAAGTATTTTGATTCTATGAGAGAAGATTATAATATAGAACCAGAAATTGAGCATTATGGTTGTATAGTTGATCTTCTTGGACGCGTTGGACAGCTTGATCAGGCTCTCAACCAAATAAAGAAGATGTCAATGAAGCCAGACTCGAAGATTTGGGGTTCTTTGTTAAGTTCTTGCAGGACTCATTGCAATCTTGAGATTGCTCTTATTGCAATGGAGCACCTTTCAGAGTTCGAACCAGATGATGCAGGGAACTATGTGTTACTTTCCAACATATATGCAGACCTGGGGAAGTGGGAGGATGTGGCAAGGATGAGGAAACTCATAAGAAGTAGGAGCATGAAGAAAACCCCAGGTTGCAGTTTGATAGAGGTTAACAATGTGGTTTTCGAATTCTTATCAGGCGATGATTCAAAACCGTTTGCAAAAGACATTTTTTCCATGCTAGAGCTGCTCCTTTCACAACAGAGCATACCAGATGATGAGATAGAAGCTATGCCGGAGGATTGCAGTCAAGTTTTGTGTTAAATTCAAGATATGCTATAGCTGAGAAACGCCCATGCAACAAAACTTTTAACTAATAGCTTCATTTCTAAAGAATCTAAGTTCGTGTAATCAAAGCCGATGTCCTAAAGGATGGTTTTACTTGAGCATCATCTCGGCGTGAAGATCATCTTAGAAACAGGTTCAGTTCTACATTTCATCTGGGACTAGCGGAGTAATATTGTAATCCATGTGCTTAAATTGCCCTCTAACATGCCTTACTGATTGGTTTTTCAACATGTTTTAAATAGAATTCAATAAACAGTCGGGGCATCTTGTGGTCAGCCATGCATACTAGTGTAGAAGAAAAATACTTGGATTCTTTCTTATCATTTTTGTTATCCCAAAGGAATGGATAGGTGCTAATACATAGAAAATACTCGAAACATACGCTTAAGCAGTTAAAAGGTGCAGAGTGTTAGTTGGAAGTAGACAGATTTCATTGGTTTCCAATTGTAGCATTCCAAATATAAACCAAACAACACAAACCAGAGGGGTAAGTACACAAAATGACACCAACAACAAAAGATTGGAACTCTGGTAGCAAAGTTGGCAAAGTTCACTGAATAAATAAGTTAAATAACAAGAGAAAAAATTATTGAAAAAAAAAAAAANAAAAAAAAAAAAAAAAAAAAAAAAAAAAAAAAAAAAAAAAAAAAAAAAAAAACTAGCGGAATTGCTGTGCAAAAGAGACACCACATACAACAATTATTGCATACACAGCACAATCCATAAACAGAGCATCAAGTACCTTCCGCACCAGCAAGCCTACCTCTAAAGCCTTGCCTAATTGTGCAGCCCACTCATATCCCTCAACTGATGGAGCTTTTATTATCTCTCCACCTCTGTCAGGCCTTTCAGAGACTCTTTGTCTACCAAGCACTCGTGCAAGCACAAGTGTCACACTGGTCAGCAAAACCAGATAGAGCGGCTTAAAACCCAAAAGGGTCTTGAAAATGTTGTTACTCCCCAGCAGGGGAAAACCCAGATGGGATAGAACCACCAAGAGGGCCACTGCTACAGAACAGTAAAGGCGGGTGCTTTCTGATGCTGCAATGGCACTACTTATCTGATTCAAAGTGAAAAGTGAGCGTTGCTGAGATGATGATGAGGGCAGAAGTGGTTGGACTTCTTGTGAAGCAGTGGGTCTTAAGGCTTCTTCAGTGTTTGTGTCACATTTGCTTTCAGACCCCTTTTCTTCAATGGCAGGAGAGATCACTGCAGACCCACAACAACACCATTAACAAAAACAACACCAAAAGTAAAGAACTTTGTAGAGAATAGAGAGACAAGGAAAGAGGTTACCTGGGATTTGATCTAGAGTTAGAGGATGGGGATCCTGATGATCATGGGAAATCAACGGCTGGGATGAAGGCTCTGTATCTTCAAGGTGGGTTGGTGGGCGTGACGATGAGGAAGAGGATGGGAGGGTCTGAATCTGACCCGTGATAAGCGCAAGGCGGTCGGACCCTCGCTCCAAGATCCTCCTCCTTCGGGCTTCCCTGCTGTTTGTGGCCATATTTTCCTTCAATCGATAACTGTTTGGGTCCGATTTGGATACTCTGCGACCTGACCTCGTGTCCTAATTCCTAAGTAATAGTACATAACACATGACCACGTTTACAAATACTGCAATTTTTCTTACCAGTTCTAATTAGAGAAACTATAGTATTATCACCCCCACAAAGGGGTATATTAAATAGGGTTAGCCCCTTTTAACATATATAATTGTACATGTTAATAGTGTCAACTAAATGATACGTGGCGTAATAATACTATATTACGGTTAAAAGCAATAAGAAAAACTCCTTGGTTGTACTATGAAGTTCCTAAATCCATGATGATAGTCATAAGATTCAACCGGAGAATGCGATTTATAATTGGGATTGCTTGGAAGTCCAGGTTCAACTCGAAGCCATCAACTCAATCCAAAAGTTGGAAGAATTAGAGAAAGCATGAGTTGAGTTTGAGTTGATTAAGAACAATTATAGAGTTTCACGATGGTAAGAAGTAAATGGAAAGAAAAATATAATACCTAACAACGGGTACAATAAGTGATAGAATGGTAAGTGTTCTAAGAAAAACCTGTATGCTTTAACAAAATTAGCAATAAGATTTCAAAAAACGGATGATCATTGTCAAGATTACTTTGATAGTTGCAAACTGAGCCAAAAAAGGAAAATTCCGCTACAAATTCCAAGCTAATCAATCCATTGGTTGACTAAGATAGAACAATCCAAATCATAGGGATGGTGCAATGCGTCTGTAAACTGCTTGAAAAGTCTGTCCCCCATTTCTGTCAACCTTCTGTCCTTCCTCGGTTGCAGAACTCAAGAGCTTTGTGACCGGATCTGCTTTGAGCTCTTCATCAGTGAGAGCTTCAAACATGGGGTGACCCTCTAAACAATCCTTCATCCATTCTCCAAGTTCTTCAACATCTGTAATTGTGTATATAATCCCACCAACCCCTAGAACATAAGCATACTCATCCAGCAAGAATGGACTGATTACCCTACGGCGGTGATTTTTCTCTTTGAAGTGAGGATCCGGGAACAGGAAAAACATCTTTAGAAGCTGCCCTTTCTCAAAGTAATTTGGAATGTATTTCATGGAATTAGTCCGAACCACTGAGATATTTTGGTATTGACCTGGATTTGTCACCCTTAGAGCCAAAATCCTTTCTTTGACATACTCTGTCACCTTATCCCTAAGCTCCATTCCAATCATCAGAGTCTCAGGGAAAAGGGTTGAAAGACTTATCAGAAGCCCCCCAAAACCGCAACCAATATCTGCAAACTGGACCTTTTTGCAGCTATCAACTTGGTCAGATGAAGGACAGAAATGTGGGTAATGAAGAGAATAATCCACATGACGGGGGGAGATAGGTATTGGAAAGTGAGAGTCACTCAGCGGGTTGCTGTGTGCTCTTGCTCGATAGAAACGCTTCCGAGGCAGACCAGTTGACTTGCTAAACGTTGGGTTTGCTTGGTTCTCCAACATGACTATTTAAGCAAACTGTAGAAGAAAAAAAGAAAACAAGGAATTTTCAGGACAGCATGCTCATTATGAAGGGAATATAAAATGCAAAATCAAGTAAAAAGTTGCAGTTTTACTGAAACAAGTCTTCTACAAAAGATATAAGGACCATTGTAAATGTTAAAAAAATTTCAAGGATTGTAATAACATACAGCGTGCATTGTGTTTACATGTGATAAAATTCAGGTCGGCCATTCTCGGTTGTAGATTGATAAGATGGGGCGGGTGAATAAGCAACAAAGACGGATTCAATTGAGAAAATGGAATCATCCATGCTTCTAACTAAGAGGGCTCTATAATTTTCGAGGATGGTCAATGCCTGCAACACCATTAATGAAATCTCCGTTCTCTTGCATTTATAATTGGACAAATCCTAACAGTTATGCAAACAAAACTTTCAAGTTCTCGATTGGTAGTTCATGTTCTATTTCCTAGGTGCCATATGTTCTACACAACCAAAGACCACAAGTTTCCTAATTATTATTGCCAAAATGGAAAATGCAATGTGGGTTGATTTTTTGTTTTTGTTTTTGTTTTTCTTTTTTGTGGTCGGAAGTCCTAAATCACTTGTCAGGGGAATTATTTCAAACATGTGGCGAGCATAAATAACAAGCATCAATTTCAAACAAGCGAAAAGAAGATGAACGTCTAGCACAGAATTAATTTACAAAACCAAATTTAAGTGAAGCTTTTGAATTGTAAGAACTAAGTTGTAGAGTATTAACGGGCCTAGTTCAGACGAAGCATCAAATGGGCCAATGGCCGTCAATCACAACAAGTCAACGACAATGGCAAACAGAGAAGGAATGTTCAAAGAGACAGAACAGAGACCTTTTCGGTGCTGATGAAGGTGATCCCAAAAACAGCTGATGAAGGTGGCCTCTTCCAATGTAGGCCAAGTTAGGTCTCGTACGAAGTGTTTGGGGGTGGGAGGAAAACTCAGCAACTGCAATTAACTCAGAGCCTGTGAGACCTACTCAGAGGGAAGCGGAAAAGAGAGATTACGTTTGGGCCAGTTCATGTTTGGGCCCTGTTATTTTGACTAACCCGAACTTCGGCCCATTTAGTTAGGGGAGTTTATAGCAAAAATATGTAGTGCCACGAGGCCCACAACTTAATGTCTGAAAAATCACCAAATTTGGGGTTTGGATTTAGAGTTGTATGTGATTTTTAATTTTGGAGTTTTAAGATTTGCAGTTTAGGGTTTACGGTTTGAGATTATATATTAGTTCCTTTCTTTATGTTTAATTTCAATATGTAATTCATAATCGTAAAGGGATAACATTTCTTTTTGCTAATCATGCACTTATATGTTTCTTGAGTTTCATGCATGTTTGTGTGGAGGATGACCCACCTTAACTTTATGATGTACTGCTTTCGGGTGTTTCTTATCCTATATCCTACTTATATATAAAGTCTCTCTTCAAACAAAAAATAATAATCTGAAAAAATAATCTCAACCCTCCTACCATTAACTAATTAGTTACTTATTATCAACCCAATTAATGATGTATTCTATGATCAAATCATATCGTATGATGATGGACATTCTTCGCTCACGTTTTAATTTGGATCACACATGCAGCAATTTACTGCTCGTCCCTCACACACATATTAATGCAAAAAGACCTCAAAAATTCATTGCAATAAATCCATATATAATATATGTATATATATGCAGTAACGAGAAAGGGATTTTTAGTTTAAATTCCCACGTTTTCTTTTCATAATATGCATATTCATGGATGCACGTACTAGGGTAATTTTGGAAGCATATATATACATATATAGCAAATTCAGAAAAGCTAGTTAATTAGAGTACATGATATTAATTACTAGTTTAAAATTAGTAGCATGTAATCTCAGCACTCAATGGAAATAAAGGCAAAACGTGCCCTGATTTGAGTTTTCTTCAGATCATCTAGAAATATAGCTAGCTTATATTTTAGAATAATGGATGGACTGCATGCATATGTAGATCTTCTTTAAGTTCTAAGTTTCTAACCTAACTTAACTGCTTACATAACATATGTATACATAATATATATTGGTATAGGCATGTAATGTGCGGTGATGATCGAACAAGAAATTAATGCAGAAAACACAAACTCCTACGCCAATAAAATAATATAATGTACTTAATTAATTACGTAGACAGTTAAATAAGCACACTTAATTACAAGTATTTCCAAAGGCCAATACTATATATCTATTATAACAAGGACTAGCTATATAGAACTTCATGATGAAATCTTTACATGCAACTACCCTTTGAAAAATTTGCAACCCTTTTTGGGAACAATATTATCTCACCCTTATGCATGTCTTGCACCCTTTCACTCCCAACAACCTAATGTATTTATTTGCATTAAATAATCTAAAAGTTGCTTAATCATTTGTAACATTAATTCATACATGAGAATATATTTGAGATCAAACAGCAGCCTCATGATATATTTTATTTTAAAGTGTTTTACAAGTAGCTAGCCTGTGAAGCATGAATGTGAGATTGGTTTTGGGGTTTAGGGTTCTTCCACACTAATTCTAGAGAGTCTTCTTGATAAAAACCTCTCAACTGCTACTTTATTATTATCAAAGTCGACAAAGTCTTCCCAAAATTTCAACTAATTCACTTCTGAATCGTCGGCTAGGGATTGTGATAAAACACGTATTCTATGAACGTCAAACACGTATTCTATAATCGTCTTCATTTGAATTATAATTTTTTACGATTGTTCATACAAGCACGCAAACTTTATTTATATATTTTTTTAATATATAATATGATAAATTGGTTACATAACAGTGATCTTAAACATGGTATCAAGACTTATATATGTGATCAACGTTGATAACAGATCGATTACACCATTTCATAACAAAATTATATATGCATAACATGCACATGCTTCCCATATAAATGCAATATGAATTGATCATGTTAATTATATATGGATCGAGCATGATCGATTTGACTAGTAGCTTTATATAACCCTCAAATAATACGTGTACGTACATAATTAATCTGGAGAGTATATGTGAAGCTTTCAATTAACCTGGATAACTCTTTTAATCTATGATCCATAGCTAGCTAGAAACTTTCAACAAATTTAGACTTCATTGACAATTTTATAATCTTGAAATGAATGACAGGTACTAGCTCGTAATCTTCTCTACCAATTAACTGGTCTTGCCCTTCACATATATATTACATATCTTGATATATAGCTACACTGACAAACGTCTAACTACTGCTTTGTTCATATATGGCTAATCTTCTTTGACACAGATTTGTGATAATTTAGTCATAAATTAATGGATTGCCAAGAAGAGAGGTTGAATTGAAATTGTCCAAGTCAGTAATGTTTTCATTTCTAGAATTTTGTTGTGGACTACTTACAATCTATCAGTCAACCAATATGCTCTTCCATGTAGTTGAAAAATTCAAAATAATTAATTATTTACTATCGATCAATTTATTCTAAGGAGTTCTTGTAATTATGTTCCTAGCTAGCTACATATACCCAAATTGATTCTGTCAAACACTTTCATCAGTGTATTTACTTACAAAGATGAGAGCTTAATTTGATAGATCGAAATTAACAAAATCGCGAGAAACCAAGAGAACATATTGAATTAATGTTTCTGCACCACTGTAATGAATCTGAATATATTATATATCCTAGTTTGTTGCTTACACCTATCTTGATCATTAATTTTGGGCGTTCTTTATTTTTGATTGATTAATTGATCATATAACAAATTCTTTTGTTTTATATATGATGTTCGATCTTTAATTAAATATTCCAATTACCCAATATATGGGTCAATCACGCTTCATCCTCGTAGTTTCGTTAAGTTTCGAATTGAATTAGCAACAAATTTCGATCTGTATAGCTTTGGTGGTCTTGGAAGATCGAACAGGTGAGAGTGATCAAGACCCCTACCAATATAATATTTGAAGTGTCTGTTAAGTAATTAAAGTAGAGATTGTGATGGATTGCTACTACGTACTGTGTTTAAGTTCTCATAATCTTTAAATGTCGTAATGCATATGCAGTCTCAATTATTGATAGGTTCTTTACCTCTCAATCTTTCCAAAATCATAAATACTACTAACCCTAATCAGTCAAATACAGATCGAAGAGTCGTTAAAGTTACGATGAAATATACCAAAGGATTAATTTACTTACTAGGAACGTAAATAATTAAAATTAGCTAGAGCTAATTAATTAATAACCAAAGGACAGGTAGTTATTAATTAAACGTGTAGAAGCAGATCAGGTGCAAAGCAGATATGAGTTTCAGAATGCATATATATATATATATATATGGACCCTAATATATACAATTTCCATCTTATATATGTTCAATACGTACGAGTAGAAACAAATTAAAGCAGCTTTTTTCTGTATAATTGGTGCCCATGTATATATATATGTTCTGATTGTTCTCTGATCGATATTGGTGAGACATCGGATATGATTCTGTTTAATTTCTAAATTGTTGTGTTCAGTAAATTCTTTGTTAGCAACTTTTTAAGACATCCAATCCCAATATTGTAAAGACCCAGTATCCCATAAAGTATCAATTTCTGTTTCATCTCTAAAAAAATAAAAATAAGTATCAATCTCCATTTTTAAGGAAATATTACATATTGAGGAATGTTTGTATTTTTGTGTTTATATTTTGAGAGGCACTATATATTTAACTGTAAGGAAATTAAGGATGGAAATGAAGAATATCCACCACAAACATATATATTGATTTTTATATATTTAAAATTAAGCATTTGTAAGGATATATATGAATAAACATAAATTCTATCTTCAGGATGCCAATTTTTTAACTAAAAAATGGAAAAATATGTTATAATTATGGCTCTCTTTTTTCATCATTTGATTTTAAAATTGGCATGATTTAATTATTTAGGATACAAATTACTAATCAAGAGATGTATTTCTTGGTTTTAACTCTCATGACTTTAAGTTCTTGTTCCTCAGTTAGAATTTAGGTTTTGACTCCTAATTATTGTCAAAAACTCAAGAATTAAAACATAATTAAAAAATATATATATATATATAACCTAGAATAATAATTCTATACCTTAAAATATAGCATTTTATACCTTAACATGTTGAACCCAACCTGTAAAAAATGGTCTAAAAATAACAAAATATAACATGTCCGTGCTTTTCCGTTCTTTAGTTAAAGAAGGAACATCTTGTAAGGAAAATTTGCATATGAATGAAGAATATATTTATATGTATATCTTGTGGGACTCATTCCACATTTGTAATTCGATATAATCAGAGCCGTTTATTTTTTAAATCTCTATATACATAACACCTTTGCAAAAAATTAGGTGAATCGATTGGAAATCATTAAGACATCTAATTTTGATAGAATAAATAAACAAATATAATGATTCCGTTAACACTTGAAATGATGGCTCTTTAATCAAATGGTTAAACAATTTGCAAATTATCTATTTTTTGCAAGAATGATCCTTATAGAGACTTAGAAAATAGATGATTTCGATTATCAAAGTACAATATTCGGAGTGGAAGGGCTTATTTTATATATATGGGCCACTCACTATATATATACACTGTTTTGGTTGTACAAGCTAGCTGAGCAAAAGGGGATTCTATTTCTATATTATTGGCGTCTTTCATGCGAGTTCCTGTCTACTAGCAACCACAAAGGAATGCAGAGGCCACTATTGTCAAACAAGAAAGTACCACGCCCTATATATAGTCCAACAAGAAGCCAAAATACACTAAGCTAACTAACAGACCAAAATTATAAATAATTATTGGGTTTTTCTTAATAATTTACAAAGAAATAGATATATAGATAATAGGGGCAATAATTATTGGGTACTAGTCCTGCATGCCTTGCATTATTTTATGTCTTAAGTATTGGGTTGATTATATTGAGCTATTAACAAATTAATTCTAATTCCTCACCAATGACTTAATCATTCTATGCATCAAAACCCAAAATGGTTTCTGCAGAGAGCATCAAATTAGTTCGTCCTGTTTATTTAATTGATTTGCTATTCGATAAAATAAGGACGAAATTTTTTGGGACCGGTACCATGCATGCCTATTCTCCGGAGAAAAGAGCTTACAATAAATATACACTTTCCAGATAAATAACTGACAAATGAATTAGACAAAAAAAAACTGACAATAATTAAGAATAATATATATTTTGTGTTTAAGCTCTTGGGGTTAATCCAAATGATGAGGGTGTGTGGAGTAGGGATTAGGATTAAGGGACGTTCAGGGTTCACAAAAGAAAGAATTAATATACATAAATTCTTAACTATAATTAAAGAATATATGCACAAAAGAGCCAAAACAAAAGGAACAAATCTAGGGCAAAGGGTTAATTTGTTCCCCAAGAACCCCAAACCCCCATATCCCTCGCCTCTCCTATAATTTTCCAGTACCTAATTAAGCATTTATATATGTGACTCTCTCCAATTCAGCTGTGACGTACGTACGTACTCTCTGACTGTCATCAGCTAGCAGACCCTTAATTATGGCTTATAGTTGAGGGGGCCCCTACTTGACATGGCAAGCACCCATTGGTAAGAGAAATGTTTAATTTATTTATAGTCAAATATTGGAAGGATATGAATTGGATCCTTTTGTCTGAATCATCGATGACCTAGCAATATAGCACTTTGGCTGCTTCTGTCTGAATTAATCTATACGGGGTTTACTTGCAGCAGTGGACATATCACACAATGGTCTGCGTGACTTTGTCTTATTTGCATGTAGTCTAATTAATTAATCTCTTATCTTGTGCATCATACTATTAGCCATATATCACACTGCACTTTCTTCTTCTAGGTTTCTGGTGCAGCTGTAATTACACAAATAACCCTCCAAAACTTTCAAGTATATATACTGCATATACTTACAGTATATATGTACCTTTGTTGCTCAATTAATTAGCTGAAATTGTGGTAATTTCTAATGAATGTTTCAAGCTTAATTCATGAATAATTTAGCTATGCAAAGGAATATTCCCATATTCTCAGGAGCTATATATATGCACATATATAGATATAATGTTTTAGGATGATTACATTTTTAGCTAAACATATGCGCATTAATCACAAGGCCCTTTTTGGCCAATTCACCATATCCATGAGTGCAGGTGGACAATCATGTAATAATCCCAAAACAAGGATATTTCTTCCATATATGAATGATCTTTCATATATTATTAAAAGCACTAAATAACCTGCTGGTCTCACCTTGTGTCTCAAGACCCATAGTAGGTGAGAACTTCACAATCACACCCCAAATTACACTTTTCTTTTCACACTACTAGAATAAGTTTAAATTCAAAGTTTCTTGTGCATATGCTCAGCAAGAAAAGCTAGCTATCTAGCCCTCATCATGCAGTAAAATCCGGCCTCATTGATCAGATCGATTGATCTTGAATTCTTGATGTTTTATCATATAATATTTCAAAAGGTAAACCCAATCAAGAGTATACATATTGTCTTCTTGTTCCATGCAAGGAAGCTTATAGCTAGCTAGCTAGCTACTTATAGCTTATTTGCACCTACAAGTTTTCAGTATATATCGTCCCTCGATCTAGGGTTTTGTTTTTGTTAAATATATATAGGAGATGAAGGAAAATTAGACAGGCTTTTCAAGCTTAGCAAGTTTCTGACTTCTAAGCAACTCATTTTTATTGATCTCATATATTCGATCTTAATTTCTGATATATATATATATACAGAATTAGCCAAACGAGTGAGAATTAAGAGCGATTAGCCACATATGGCAGCTGGAGGATCAGATGCAAAGGATGAGAATTTGCCACCAGGGTTTCGGTTTCATCCAACAGATGAAGAGCTCATCACTTACTACCTGATGAGCAAGATCACAGATGCAACATTTACTGGAAGGGCAATCGCCGATGTTGATCTCAATAAATGCGAACCCTGGGAACTACCTGGTATAATATTTATAAATTATGAAAGTACCCTTTAAATTGTATTTTTTTCATGCACAAATTTGATCCATATTGAAGTCTTTAGGATCAGCTTGTTCGATCTCTACATAAACTTCATTGAAACAAAACCTAAAATAATTCTCATCGATCAAGTCTTGTTTTTTCTTTACTAGCTCTTTGGTTTTTTACTTTTTATATATTACTTATTGATATATGTATTATAATATTATTGGGACCAAGTTTTTCAGAAAATTGATCAGAACTTTGCATATGGTTATATATATATATATATATATATATATATATGTTTCATAATTAATATTCTTCAAATTAATTGTGGATATTCTTTCGATCTTTTTTCCGGAGAGAGAGAGTCGAAACTGTTACTGATAAAGAGTTTGACCACTCGAATTATGAGCCCTCACAGATACATGCAGATATTATTTCTTTTATTATATCATTTGAGTTTCCCACATGCAACATGTTGAAAAAGATTTTCTGCACTCTCATATGATATAGTGTGTTAACAATACACATCGAAAACATTTCTTGTGATATAGGTAATAGCAATTAATATTTTTCCATATATATTCTCAGCATATATAGGCAAATTAATTCTTGTCCAATATAGTAATTAAAAATTGCTGTCAATTTCTTTGTTCGTGATCAATTTCTTGTGCTAATTAATATATATATATATAATTAATTAGCAAAGGCGAAAATGGGAGAAAAGGAGTGGTACTTCTTCAGCCTACGGGATCGGAAATACCCAACAGGTGTGAGAACAAACCGAGCTACAAACACTGGTTACTGGAAGACCACTGGCAAAGACAAGGAGATCTTCAACAGTGTAACAACAGAGCTGGTTGGGATGAAGAAAACGCTGGTTTTTTATAGAGGCCGAGCTCCCAGAGGCGAGAAAACTAACTGGGTCATGCATGAATACCGCATTCACTCCAAATCAGCCTTTAGAACCTCTAAGGTATTATATATCAACGCACTGGTTCTCGGTTTAAGATATGCATCTTTTTAATTCTCTCCAAGCTGGTAATGATTAAGGTGCAATTGCTTTGGGTTCTTATGGTACTTATGATATTGTGATACGTTCCTAGTAGCGGCGGGTATTTACTCCTACAATTAATTAAAGTGAGAGTTTAAATTTTCGAAATCTGCCCGAAATCAAATTCATGACATGCATGCTCTCTCTCTCTCTCTCTCTCTCTCTCTCTCTCCGTATCATACTTGTATACATATATATGAACACGTTCAGCACAATTTACATATTTAAGATGTACATGCATTCCATGCAAGATTTGTGAACGTAGTCCATGAGAATTTGATTGTGGATCAATAAATTAATTAACTCTTTCTAACTAATTAATGTTGTATATTTTTAACAGGATGAGTGGGTGGTCTGCCGTGTCTTCCAAAAGAGTGCTGGTATTAAAAAATACCCCACAACCAACCAATCAAGAGCAGCCAACCCCTACAACCTGGAAATAGGCCAAGGTGTGTTACCATCACCAATAATGCATCTGGGTGATCCAAGCCACCAATTCCCATATGGCAGAAACTACATGACCAATGCAGAACTGGCAGAGCTGTCCAGGGTCTTAAGAGGTGGTACTAGTACTGTCCATGGCTCAACCAGTACTAGTACTATTAACCCACAACTAATCCAACCCCAGTTCAACTACCCAATTGGAGGAGGAGGAGGAGGAGGAGGAGGGTTCACAATTTCTGGGCTAAATTTGAACCTTGGTGGGACAACATCACAGCCTGTTTTGAGGTCAATGGCACCACCACCAGCAGCACAACTACATAATCCTCACAGTCATCATCAAGCAATGAATCAACACGATGTTACTGCTGCTAATAATTCCTCAATGAATATGAGTACTAGCGGTGGTTCTCTTGCTCATCATCAAAGTAGTACCGGGTATGGTGCCATAGACATGAACATTAACAATGCAAATGGGCCTGGTGGCATTAGCAACAGATATATGAACATGGACCCGTGTGTGGATCTTGATAACTACTGGCCTCCCTATTAGGGTGTGGAAAGAGGGAGAGAGAGGGAACAACAAATTCCCAAGGCCAAGTTAAGCTTGTTGGTAGCTAGTGGTATAGAATCAATAGCTAGTTATAAGTTTTTAATTAGAATCATAGAAACATTTCCTTCTCGTGATCTGTTGAAAATATGGGTAAGTAACCCAGCAATTAAGGTCAGATGTTCTACTAGTCTTATGAATTAGGGTTGATCAAGTGACTAAGCATCTTGGTCCGGCCTTTTGCTTCTATTTTGATTAATTCCAATGTCTTTCAATTAATTAATATATAAACCCTGTTGCATTGTTTGAGTTGCTTATCATTACATTTTTTTCCTTCATCATTAACAATCACCCAACCTATATGCATGTAGAAAGAGAAGGGACAAGGGCTGTAATTTCCGCACATTATCAATACGTCGAAAATAGTTCAAAACCTTGTTACCAACAATATATAGTCTAAAACAATTATAAGCCTTGTGACTATATTAAAAATATAAGAATTGATAAATATAGTAAATTAGGAGACTGCTAGGAAGCAAAAACACCAATTGTATATAAAAAGATCGACGGAGCGTTGGGGGTAGTTGGTCACAAGACAGTGAGGACCAGTTTCACACGACATCGTGGGAAAGTTGGAAAACTTGCTCAAAACAAAAGTTACTTTTTTATATAGTAACTTCATGTCATGTAACTTTTCTAATTTCTCTGAAATACTAGCCATGTTTGATGGAAATGCCGTATATATACAATGGGTCGCTCATATTTATCGGCCCGTTGTATACAACGAACCTCTTACATTCGTTGGTTATGTGGGAATCAAATAATCCATTTAGAAACCCGTTGCATACAAAGGATATATTAAATTTGACCCATGCCAGGGGTATATATTAAATTTGTCATCGAAAGTTATGAACAAAACAGCAAGGGCATGAGATTGAGAGAAACATATGCACAGCACGTTTCACAAAAAATCAATAAGAAACCTCTTGGCCATCTCACTAAAATATTTTGTAAAAAAACAAAATGTTATAATTTTAACAACGAAAAGTGTGGAACACAAGACAGCCAATTATAGGAAGTGAATTTATAAGAATAAAAAATAAAATAAAATACACTATAACAACATAATTAAATACTGCCCATACTACATAAACTCACTCCTAGACTTGATCTGAATGTCTAATTTGTTGGTATGACAGCTTCTAAAATTTAAGCACAAGATTCAAAACAACAGCAGGGCAGAATCTGGTGACTGACAAATATAGCCTTGTAAATGCCCTTGCAATAAGCACAAAACCAACCTGCAAGAAACGAAAACTTCATAAAGCGATATCAAAGTCTAAGATGCTAGCAAAAACCAAGCGAATTGTTTTGCAGTTTTGCCTATCAAGTTTAATAACTGTACAGTATAACAGTACCAGGTAAATGAAGTTTACAAAATTTTGTGTACTAATTCTATTTCAGATAATAATGAAGTATATACCTCACCCATCCCCAAGAAAAAGACCTTTGATAAACTGGCAGCAGTCTACTTGTCTGGATGACCCCTTTTAGCCTTACGGCGCGAATGGTTGGTATTTCGAACAGGTTTCTTACACTTTGTACTGCACGATGACAGACAAAAAGTTGACATATATATTAGGATTACCAGTCATTTATGAGAAAGAGACATACAAGCAAGCATCAGAACTTTAATTGTCATTTCAGCCAATGAACATTATTAAAAGGAACAGATGATTAAGAGACTAACCAGAAAATTAAGGATAAAATTTTGAACAGAGTTATGATGGGGAGGGCCAACAGAGCAGAGGCCTGCAACATTTAAATTACTTCTAGGTTAGGCGGTCAAACTTAAAAATTTTAAACTGAAAAAAAATAAATAAATTGGAACACATACCGCAAACCACTCCAACTCTTTTGTTGCAAGAGCTCTCGTCAGTTCATGCCTCTTCAGCATATCTCGTACGGTGGCTTGAACCTTGAAGAAATATTAAATATATAATTCAAAAAACTAGTATAACTCTGGTCCAGTGAATGGCTTAAGCTAAAGGTACATTCAACAACCAGAGAGGAAGGACAAATTCCATATTCCAACAACATAATCAGCATTACTATGCAAAAAGAGAAAGGAAAAAATAAAACAACACAACTCATTGCGTGACAATTTTATAGAAAATACCACAACACATTAACCATATTATGACTGAAGTAATGAATTCTCAACATTACTTGTTGACAACTAACATAAAAAGCATAATAACATGCGATAAGAGTCTTCACAGTTAAAAACATAAACAATCCAATCAAACGGCCTCTGTTTAATGCAATCATTATTAGATAACAGATTGTAAACATCTTTCATATTAAGTCAGGCTGAATTAGCTTGGCCATACAAATTTAAAAATAATTCTGGGGCATCAAATGGAGAAGGAAAAGAAGAAGAAAAAGACTTGTAACATTCCTCCTGAGGAATAATTAGTGTCTAACAGAATAATGAATGGGAGGTTTTTCCAAATTAATGCTGATACCTGATGATGGTATGTTGATGCAGATTTGAGAAACTTCTCGTAGGCATTAACTACCTCCTTCGTATAGGGCTTCACTACCACTCGAACCTTGTCAACATGAGGTTTTGCAACAATGGCCACCTGATCAACATATGGCTTGCTGAACTTTTTTGCTTCCTGTCACCCCAAAAATACTGCTTAGGATGCATGTAGACAAAGTAGATAAACTGAAAGAAAAAAAGTGGATATGATAAAATATATACCTGAAAATAAGGATCAACAAATTCTTGTGCTTTTATAACATGTGGAGCTAATGTACTCTTTGATGTCTTATAAACTTCAACAGTTTTTGCGCTTAACGATTGCACATGAGGTTCAACAGATTCTTTCACCACCACCCACTTTTCCTTGATTGCTGGGATCCATTTCTTCAGGGTATACAACGACAGGAAATGGGAGGAAATCCAGTTTAGTAAGAAATTAAATACATACATACATACATACATGTGTGTGTTTGTGTAGTTATATATATATATATATATAAGATCCTGCTTAATATTATCTTCCATGGAATGATCACATAGCATAATAGATGTAGGTAAACAGCAACAAAACCAAATTCAGGATATACATACTTGATGATGCAATACTCAACACTGTTATACAACAGTGAAAAATTGAAAATATAAAAAGAATAACCTAGCTTACAGTTTTAAATGTTTCCACATGGGGCTCAGCCCACTTTTCAGCTTGGGCTTTTTTCTCCAGGGCCTGAAAAAATTTGAAATATGAAGCTTGTCAGTTAATGAATGGAGATGATACTCAGAACATTTAGAACATTTAGCATAAACTAGTAAATGAGAAAATTCCAGAAGTAACACACAAGATTCTTCAAGTGACCATACAGCAACCTATTGTAATACCTTCTCAATCGCAACATCAACAGCAGGTTTGCCATGCTCATTCCAATGTGTCTCCACATAGGACTGCAAATGGATTAAATGTACAGAAAGCCATTTTGGAAGCCATGCACCATGAGCCTGATTTAAAAATAAGAATATGCATTAGAGCTTGCAACCAAAATGTAATCACATGACTCCTTTTCGTAGTATGCAATATACCAGAAGAGGAAAGATGCGTGAATCCATATGATAGAAGCGACCAGAAAAAGCATACAAGGTATCAAGGACCCAAAGAAATCAAACAAAGAACCAGGTTTTCATATTATTTCCAAATTCGAACTGAATCATTTGACAGATAATTTATCCACATTGCTGCAGACAATTGCAAAATGAAATTAAAAAGGAATGGTCTGCTAATCACATGCATTATTAAAAGATGCAGGTACGAGTCATGCCTCATATTACAGCCATTTATTTCTTAAGGAACCCAATTCAATGATAGCTTGAACAAAATCTTACTATTCCACTTTCTTAAGAAACTCACTTGGCCAATTTTTCTGAATTCACAACCAGATCACAAAGAATTTAAACACATTGGGAAATGAGTAAAATGAGAGAGAAAATTTATCTAACTTAATACCTCTTTTAACTCTTTTGCTTTTGAAGTAGCCTCAAACTTTGCCTTCAACATTTCTTCCTGAAGTAAAACATGGAAAAATAGACCGCGCATAAGCACCATCAACCACAATCTAGAATAATATGAGCTTTAGCAAAGCACTTAAAAAATTACCTCAGCAACTTTAAGAGCCCGCTCAGTTTTACGAATTTTGGCCTTTTGTTCATCATTAATCTTTTGGATCTGAAAAAAAATAATATGACATCATTACACGGTTTTGCTATCCCTGCAGGATCAAATTATTCAAAAATCAAGTTGCATTACAAGTGTAAAAAAAAACTTAAGTGTATTTTGATACAACATTGAAAATAATTCAAAATAAATAGTATAATACAAAAAACAACACATTATCCCAATTGTGTCCACATTGGTGCTAAAAAGATGGACAGTAATAATATTGTTTTGCCCATCAACAGCTTAGATTCTATGAAAAAAAAATTATGTCAAGAAGTTTATTTTTGGAAAAACGAGCAGAGAAATAACCACAAAAATGACAGAAAATGGATTGCGAATAATTAGTCATCACTTTAAGCAGAATTACTAAGGAGTTTCATTATTAGCACATTCAGCTTCCTCGGTGAGGAAAATAACTCACATTCTCTATTTTTGAACTCAAATCATTTATCTTCTTCTCAGCTTCATTTGCACGGGACTCCAAGGCCTTTTTCTCCTTATGTTGCGTTTCTATTTCCTTTTTAAGTTCATCAACCTGCAGAGGAGATTTAACTTAGAATGCAGTGGTTTTCACTTTTTACAGACTAAATAAATCACTAGACCATATCTAACCTGCTTCTCTAATTCACCAGCACGTGCATGAGCCTTCCCAACCTGCTTCTCAGCGTCTAATGAACCTTTTTTCTAAACACATTAACATAGAAAGAACAACCCACAATTTAAACATTACTCAAAGACGCAAATAATTTAACAACATAATGGGCATCCAATTTTCTCGCTTTTCATACAAAAAAGCCTAACCTGTAGAGATACGATTTCACTCTGCAATGAAGAAATGCTATTCGAGTTCTCTTGAATGATCTTCTCCCTTTGTTCTATTATGTCAGTCTTCTTTTTCAGTTCCTTAGTTTTCTCATCCACGTCATATTCTTCAAAAATAAGAGAAAGAGGAGACGTTAGCCAACAAACACAAGCAGCAATTGAACACTTAGAGACACCATTCACAAAAGAAATGCTAAAATTTAACTTCTTTCTAGGCTTAAAGGTAACTAAAAGTCTTTTTTTTTTTTTTATATAGCTCGGATTCAAATTATTAAAACTAAAGCTCTCATACTATTGGAATTGCTTAAATTCCCAAAAAAAGAAATAGTCTTTTTTTTTTTTTTTATATAGCTCGGATTCAAATTATTAAAACTAAAGCTCTCAGACTATTGGAATTGCTTAAATTCCCAAAAAAAGAAACAACTAGAAATAGAAATAAAATTACTATCACTTCAAAAATCGCAAACCTAAGGATCTCTAATTTAAGTAACATCTGTTTGGCGAGCGAGAAAACCGAGAAAAATCGAAGAAACAACACTTGCAAATCACAAATATATCCTAGTTTCAGTTCAAACAAACAATCGTAAAACTTATGAGAGAGACGAACCAAGGGTGTGGATCTTAGACTTGAGCTGATCCAACTCGATCTTCAGAGCGGACGAATCAGGGCTGTCCGATCGGACGACTCGCAGTGGCTCGTCTTCTTCTACTCCTCCGACTGAAACATCAGCCCTAATTTGCGAGCAGATTAGGGCTGCGAAGATTGAGAGAATAATCAAGAGCTTTGAGGCCGCCATGGAGCATTCAATCACAGCCAACAAAACTCAGAAAGAGAGAGAGAGAGAGAGAGAGAGAGAGAGAGAGAGAGAGTGTGTGTGTGTGTGTGTGTGTGTGTGTGAGTTACAGTACGAATTCGACTTCGACTTCGACTTCGATTTTGGTACTTTCACTTCTTCTCCCAGCTAACAGTGTAAAAAATCATAGTACGCACTCTTTCATAAACTCAAAAAATAAAAAGAATAAAACAAACCTTTTTTTGGTCGAGAATTAAAGATACTTTTTAAGCGGTTCTATTTTTAGAGACTGCCACTTGTCGGTTAAGTAAGGGATCTGGAACATTTGGAAGTGCTTCGATTTTTGACGCGTGGAGCCGGGTGTCAGTTGTCAATGTCATTGAATGTAAATTTATTTGTTTTTGGGGGTCAGAATTTAATCTGGGAGTCCAGGTGGGTGGGTGGATGAGATTTACGAAAAATGAAAAACACAACTAAAACATCAAAAATCAAATAAAATAAATACTAAGTGGGTGGGGGGTTGGTGACGGTAGCTGACTAGACTAACGGCGCCGGAGTTGGTTGGAATATGAAAAATGTGTTGTTATTATTTTCCTTAAATTATAATACTTGAATAATTATTAATTTTTAAAATTTTAAAAATCTTTAAAAGCATACATGTAAATTGTGGCTTATTAATAAAGTACTTTATAATTAAATAAATTTGTATCACTATATGATAAATAGTGACGGTCACATATAATAATTTAAAATTATACATTTCTAAAACCTTAAATTTTTAAAAATACACTTAAAAATATATATGTGTTATAATTTAAGTGAATTAGTAATATCACATCATCATGCAATGTGTTGTTATAATCACATAAAATAATTTATTTGTAAGTAGAGTTTGAGTACGAGTTCTTCTATCTAAATTCAATTCTATTTGAACGCTAACCAGATTTGGTTTACTTTATTCGGCCCCTTTTTTTTTTTGGAAAATACTAGATGTATCACATTTTGATACAATTTTGTATATCACCTCTTTAATAGAGGTGAGACTCACTTCTTCAAGAGAGATAGTACACAAGATGATACAAAATTGTGATACACTTAACATTACCCATATTTTTTAGGGTGAGAAATTAATCTTATAATATTTTTTATTTATAATTAAATATTTATATTTTTTTGCATGAACATTGAATATTCTTGTTAAAAAGTTCTTTAAAATTGGAGAAAATAATATTACAAAAATTGTGCTTAATTCAGGCTCATTTTCATATTTTATGTCAATAATCGTGTCGTGCTTAACCTGTGTTATGCTATGCATGATAGGCTAAAAATTTTGACGCGACCCACTTACTTGTGCTGTGTTCGGCCTGACAAAAAAAAATTTCTCTCCCGTCTATTTCTCCTCCAAACCTTTTGTTCTCTTCATCTCCAAACGTCCTTTTTCATAAATCTAGTCGTAGATGTTCTGATTCCTGCTGATGAATTATATTCTCTCTCTCTACTTTCAGGTTGTTTTTGTTATTTATGAGTTGGGGATCAGATTGAATTCCTACTAAATTTATTGGAAGATTGAAACTTTCTCTTAAGATTATTGAAAAATTGATTTGTTTTCTAAGTTTGTTGAAATATTGTGATGCTGTTTCTGTACTCGTGAGAGCTGATACTGCTACCAAAGCAAGGAGTAGATCCCAGTCGTCCCTTGAAGCACCGTCCTCTGATCATATTCATCACTCAAAAAGATCAAAATCATCATCATATGTTTCCGGAAGAGGGTTATTCGATTGCGACTAGGCTGACAGCTTTTGACCCCAATAATGAGGATGTCTTGTATCTGAAGAAAAGAGCTTTTCATGTGCAACCATGTTTACCACACCAGTTAAGATATAGGCATCCAACCTCCTTATGGTTCTTGGTGAATATGCCCAATCCAGAGTTTGAATGCAGATTGCTATTCCAATTCTCATGCTAATAATAGTCATTTCCGGGTTTTGTCACAGGCCAACTAACTATGTTATTAGCTTGACCTTTTAATAGTCGAAAAATTAAATTAAATTTCAAATTTGAGAATCATTTTTGTTAATACACTTATACAATTGGTAGGCATATGCTAATGGATTTTTCAAAGTTGTTGGGAAGGTTATACAGCCTTTATGGTCTTAAATTAGCTACGCCACTATGGTAAGAATATGTGTCGCATGTATTGATTATGATGATAAATATACAAGTGGTGACCATATTGAAGAATATATACTTACTTTTCTCTCATATTCTTAGCAGAAAATCGCTTGCCTAGAGGTAAAGTCCAACTTGTTGATCCCCAATTGCCTTCAAAAAACACTGATTTTCCAAAGAAAATTAAGAATTGGTCAATCTGGTTTTTGACCAATGGGTTTTTTTATTTTATTAATAATTATTATTGACTTATGGTTTTAAATTTATGAACTAATGACTATGAATATTGAAAATCAACACCAACTCAGCAGTCAGCACAAAGAAAAAGGGAAAACACCGACTAAAACTATCACCTATTTTTCTTATGGACTTTATGGACCGCAAGACTAGAGAGAGCTAGATTGGGAGAAGGCGGCTAGCTTTGAGCCACGGATTTCAATAAATGGACGGTTGAGATCCTCTCTCTCACGCGATCCAATGGCCACATTCCTTCATTTCGCGCGACTGCTTTTTTGGTTTTTTTATACAATTTATTTCGCGCGAAGCTCGCCCTCGTTTTCATATCCGTTTACCGTTGATTCCATTAGCTTAGCGACATTGTATACTAACCTCACACGCTGTTGCGCAAACAGCCAATCGCATAGCGACGCGTATATTTCTTGTTTCAATGTACCGGCTGTTCTTTTTTCTGATTAGAGGAGTCAGTGATCCAACAACACCCACCGGCAGTGGTCAAATCACCAGTCTCACTTTCACAAGCGGGTAGGAGATACAAATCCGAACGACAAACAAGAAAAGCGAAAGATTGAAGATTCTAGTCGCGGAAGGAAAACGACACCAGAATCTGATCGTTTCGAGGAATTTTCATTTGCCTATCAGTCGTCTCTTCTTCTCCTCAAAATTATATACTTCTCGAAGAGCTTTCTTCTCTGGCTTTCGCTTCGCTCAGTCCAAATAACTCGCTTTGGGACTTCAGGTGGAAACATTTCTATAATTAAGTTTATTAATATTTTCAGTTTTTCCCTTTTGAATTTTCGTCTGAAACTTTCTGATTAATGCGATTGATTTTCTCGTAATTAATTTTGTTATTCACACTTTTTTATATGATTTTATGCCCATTTGGTTTAGAATTGTAATAGGTTGTGATATCATAAGAATTTGTTACTAATTTTTTTTGTTGGGGGAGACTAATGTGGTAAGTGGGAGTCAAGTAAACTAATAAATTTATTTAAAGCTGCATCCATAAATTCAAATTTTATTGAATTATACAATTGTGAAATTCAATTGCAAGAAAATTTTTGAATGAAACAAAAGAAAGAAGTTGAAGTTGGGTGCATTGACCATAATAATAACACTTGAAAGGTTTGATATTGGTGAGTTTCTGCTCAATATGAGAGTGAAGTGGCTCAACATGATGAGGGTTGATGTTAATAAGTAGATATGGTATTAATGGACCTGCTTCTCATACTGTTATTGCAAAGGTTGTGGAAAGATCACTTTCAAAGATAAATCCTTTAAATGACTTTTGGGTATTAGTTTCAGATATAAGAAGGAATTGTTATTATTGTTACAAATTTATGCGTTCATCATTTAAGTTGTTCGGAGTTTAAGCTCACTTAATTTAAATCTTGTAATATTTGCATTTCTTGAGCCTTTTTTTTTTCTTTTTTTCCCCTTTTAACTTGTCTTTTAAATTGTTCATATTAGCCGTATATGGTTAAATCTAGGTAGTCAGCTCTGATTTCAGTTTGCAGCTTGTGGACACATTCTAACTACATTTTTTGTGTTCTATTTCCGTTACAGACCATGCCAATGCTGGTTTCTTTGGACCCATTTAGTCTAGAATCTGACCATTTCTTTTTGTTTTTCCCCAAGCAAGGATTTGCGAATTTAAACTACTCTTAGGTCCATTTGTACTTATTTAGCCTCCTTTGATGGGAAGGGGAAACATTTACAGAAGACGCATAAAAGTATGTGCAGTTGCTTTAATGATATACCTCGATTACAAGGTAAAGTTCATTCCTTTCTGTTCACGTATAGATAGGCTATTTAATTTTAGAAGACTATATTACGTTGTTATTTCTTTATTTCTGAAGGCTTTACAACAAAGAGAGAAATGGATTAGCAAAACTAAAGGAGCTGCTTTATGGGAAAATGCTCATCAGCGCAATGCTAAACGTGTTCTCAGTTTGATAGTAGAGTTGGAAGGTTTGTGGGTGAAACTTGGGCAATATCTATCTACACGGGCTGATGTACTTCCTGAGGCATATATATGCCTTCTCAAGCAATTACAGGACTCTCTTCCCCCTCGTCCTTTGCAAGAGGTTGTCTCTATAGTTTCCAAACTTTAATATCAAAATACCGTAGCCATGTTCAACAATGATGGCTTGGACGTTCTATAAAACCCATATCTGCTTGATTGATGTTATTGATGTATCTTGTATTCACTTGAAACTATAAACCGTTTGAAAATATTTCCCACTAACTTTGTTTAATTAAATCTGAAACATCCATTGGATTGTGATAATTGTAGTCAGTGTTGATATGGATTTTTTGTCGGGTTTGCTCTTTGATTCTAGGAGGCTTAAATTTGTCATTAGTAGTTGGATCCTGATGTCCAATTTGGGCTATTAAATAGTAAAGGTTGTGCCATTTAAATTTTAAACTGGTAAACGTTGGTGGAAGTTGTGGGCACAACAATGATTTCAACAAAATGGCACCACAGGAGGCACTGAGTATAACAGTTTTGTCAATTTGAATCATTATCCTATTGGTTAATGAGATACTTTGATAATTAGGGATCTGAGGTTTCATTTGGTTTGCTAACATCTTCATTTCCTGTGTGTATACAGAAATTCTGAATATTTCAGCATGCGTTTTACCTTTTGACCTCCCCTCACCCACCTTCTCTCCCAATTTTATAGTATGTATCATCTGGTGTTTCATTGGATATACTGCAAACTTTTTTTGCACAGGTTTGTCGAACTATACAGAAGGAGTTGGGAAAATCAATGGATGAGTTGTTCTCAGATTTTGTGGAAGTTCCTTTGGCAACAGCTTCAGTAAGATTTTTAGACCCTTTGCAGTGGAGTGAACAAATATAGGCACTTAGATTAGGTCATTGTTAACTGATACTCTAATGATTCAAAANAATGATTCCAAAAAAAAAAAAAATCTTATTGGTTTTCATTCTACTTCATGCAGATAGCACAAGTCCATCGTGCAACCCTGCTTAATGGGCAGGAAGTAGTTGTTAAAGTGCAACATGAGGGAATCAAAACAGTTATATTGGAGGTTATCATGCTTTGGCTTTTAAAATTTCTGGTTAAAAATAAAATTAAGATGGGGTTGCCACATTATTGTTGGATATACTTTTGTTTTGCAGGACTTGAAGAATGCAAAGTCAATTGTTGACTGGATAGCATGGGCAGAGCCTCAGTACAATTTTAATCCCATGATAGATGAATGGTGCAAAGAATGTCCCAAAGAACTTGACTTCAATCATGAAGCTGGTACAATCATTTTTTTCTGAATTAGTCATTAAAGACACTTAATAATTCTTGTACTAGCCTTCTGACATGCGTGTGAATTTGCTTTCCTATTTTTTCTGAAACATACATGTGTGGTTGTGGGGAAAATAGAGCTATAGTAGGATGAGGTGGAGTTTCAGTGGAGAGTGTTTATATATATAATGAGCTACTAAAGTGGGATCCCTCTTTTTCAAGAAAGGAAGGACCAATTATAATTTAAGATAAAAGTGTCCTCACATTATAAGGCTGTTAATCTTTGGGGGCATTCTTTGTAGAAAAAAGTGTAGGAAAACCCCCTTTCTATAGTAGTACAGGTTAGGAGGGCAATTATGTGTAGGCCACTTTGTGATCCAGGAGGAATTTGGTTGAGGGAATGTGTATTTACTCGTACGTCTGTGTGGTAATTTGTTTGATTTTGTTATTTTTTAATGAATTTGTTCAGCATGAGGCGATGTGATGTTGAAAATGCTTGGACCCCATTTTCCAAAGTGACCACTCAGTTTACTGTTAATTATGAATTACCTGTCAGCCATACTCCTAGATTTTGTCATACTTTTGAATTCTTATATTTATCATTTTAGTTTTGGTAACTTTGATGATAGTTTTGTGTTAAATATGCTTATTCCATTTGTTCTGAACATTGAATTTTGTTTATGCTACTCTGTTTCTGTAGAGAACACTAGAACTGTGTCTAAAAATCTTGGCTGCAAAACAAAATGTGATGATAACACATCCGCCGATCGAGTGGATGTTTTAATTCCAGAGGTTATTCAGGTACTATCTGCTTCATTCTCCTAATATCATATGAGTCTGCAAGCAGGATTTCATTTAACTGAGAACAGTATTAAATATTCTAGGATATAGGGATTTGAGATTGTTTGTGACTCTCTCATAACATGTCTCAGGTTCTCATTAAAAACATGTCTCAGTTAATATGAAAAATCTGAGGATAATATATTGTGGTACAGAAAGGTTTAGTGACTAAAAACTGATTTATTTCTTTAAATAATAGCTGTTGCCTTTCCTTTTTTTTCATATATCCAGCTTCTTTTGTTGACAGTCAACCGAGAAAGTCCTCATTTCAGAGTTTATGGATGGCATTCGTTTAAATGACATGGAATCATTGGAAGCATTTGGTGTTAACAAACAAAAGGTTATTGAAGAAATCACACGTGCATATGCCCACCAAATCTATGTTGATGGATTTTTTAATGGTGACCCTCATCCTGGTATCCCTCTTCCCCCTCTGTTTTTTTCACCTGGTATTTTGTTTGGAACAACTAATTCATTAGTGAACATGTTTGCAAAATGTTATACTCTACTTGGTTTACTGCTCACTGAGTTCCTTTTTACAGGAAATTTTCTTGTTAGCAAGGAACCTCCACATCATCCTGTTTTGCTTGACTTTGGGCTTACAAAGAAACTATCAAGTTCTGTTAAACAAGCACTGGCAAAGATGTTCTTGGCATCTGCTGAGGTTTGTACAAGCCTCTTTTAGTTTCGTTTTCATACTGTTAATTTGATGCTGAGAATTTTAGATGAGTAGACTCTATGCTTTGAAAGTATTGACCTTGGCATCTGATGATGGCTTTCAGAGCCATTATGAATTAATATCTACAGAATGAAACAGTAATCACTAATGCTGTGATTCTTCTTATGGCATGGTTTTTTATGCGCAAGATATTTTTAGTTATTGCCTTTCCTTTTAGATGCCTAGGATCAGCTTTGCCAACCAAATTAAGAGCACTGTAATGATTAAAAGCACTATAAATATAAATGGGCAACAAATCTGCATTCACTTACATGACTCAGTGAGGAATAATAATGTGTTTAAATTCTATTTGTCTCCCTGAGTATTTTATTAATCTGCATGCCCTTTCTTATGACTGCTAAAAAGTAATACTTTTGACTTATGAGATCATATACAATGCTTTTTGTCACAGGGGGACCATGTTGCTCTATTGTCTGCTTTTGCAGAAATGGGACTTAGGTTGCGCCTAGATATACCAGAGCAGGCAATGGAGATAACAACTGTATTCTTCCGTAGCACAACACCAGCAAACGAGTCTTTTGTGAGCATGCAATGAGTTTTGTGATTATGCAATTTGGACTTGTTAGATTGTTTGTTTTTTTGCAATTTTGTGAGTCCTATTCTATTCGGTGTTACTTATTTACTTATGATTTTCCTAAGGAAACAATGAAATCTTTGGTGGATCAAAGAGCGAAAAACGTGAAGGTTATACAGGATAAGATGAAACTTAACCAAAAAGAGGTTAAACGCTTTAATCCAGTAAGTTTTTGTATAATGTCTTCCTATCCATTGTATTTCTCTTCTATGTTTATTGACTATATGCATCATGCTTAATTTAGAATCCCTTTGACTAGGTTGATGCATTTCCTGGTGATATTGTAATTTTTGCACGAGTCCTCAATCTTCTCAGAGGTCTGTTTCAAAATGTTCTCCGGTGATATTAGTGTTAAATAGTTATACCTTTTTAGTTTTTTATTTAACTTAATTTTTCATTTAACTCGGATTTAGGGCTTTCTTCTACAATGAATGTCCGCATTGTATACTTAGATATCATGAGACCATTTGCTGAATCTGTTCTTCAAGGGTGAGTCTATCGTGAATATTATTTTGTCTCAGTTTATTGTTGCCATATCTAGTTCATTTCTGATGGAACCGAACATGAATTTTCAGAAACATTAATAGAGGACCAATGGTAAATGATCAGTGGATTTATGACACACCTGCCAATTCTGATGTAGAGTCCAAGCTGAGGCAATTCCTAGTGGAGTTGGGGAATAATAATAAAATACTTGGAATTCAGGTGTGCACCAATTTATATATGGATATGTTGCCATTGAAATCTGAATGGTCTTTTTCTACTTATGTATAATAAAGCTTGATAATGTGTTTATCTTATATGTGCTCTTATATTCTGCCATATCAACTCTCAGTTTCATTACAATGATGTTGTATGTTATTTGAATGTTGATCCATTCCCCTTAAAGTTTTATTATAAAGGTTCAAATAACTAATTATGCTAATTAGTTACTTTTATGGTTTTGAGTTGTAGTTGCATAAATCCTCAATCCTTGAAATTTTCTATTTATATTTGCTTATGCCTGTGTATTGAAGGAGTATACAAAGACTGAGGTGAGGTAAGTAAGATTTTTTTTTTTCTGTATAAGAGCAGTGCATACATATTGAAATTCAATCAAAAGCAAGTGTACCATTATAAAATGGAATTAAATTCAATTAATTGTGAGATAAAAGATGTATGATAGTAAGAGATTAAATTGGGAGTTACAATAATCAAGATGTTTTTTTCATGAACTTTTCAATTGATAGTGTAAAATGACTATCAAGTTTGATAAATTTCTTTTTAATGCATGACTTTCCAAAATGAAAATTGTCTCATATATGTTGTATATAGGTAAACTGATAAATTGTTTGTTTCTTTGATTCTTTCTTCATTTAATATTATGAAGCAAATTTTCATGATTTTGTATGAAGGTATGTGCCTACAAAGATGGAGAGGTTATTATTGATACTGCTGCTGGAGTGCTGGGTAAATATGATCCTCGTCCAGTTCAGCCTGACAGCCTTTTTCCAGTTTTTTCTGTGACAAAGGGTATAACAGCTGGAATGTTACATTGGCTGATTGACACCGGGTGCGTTTTAGTATGTTTCCATGTTGTCAAATCTGTTGCTATGCTGTCTTCCAAAAACTTACTGGGTTATTTGTCTTTTGCTTGTATAAAATCTGTCCCCTAGTCACTTGGGCATGTTGTTCCTGTTTTAGGATTTCATTTCTAGTTTAGTGTCGTCATGGCCTGATAGCTAGTATTTTTATTGTATGAGGAGTCTGGATTGCCCATTTCATTCTGCACACCAGGAAGTCCTTTGCATTTTAAACCACCATGATAAGATCCATCAAAAGAAAAAGTTGATGTGGTGCATGGCATGCTCAGGGAGTAGTTTGATCAAATGACTAGAGTGTATGTTGACTACATTGTTTTAAAATAATATCTTAACAAAGGAACTTTTTTCAACTTTTTATGATAGTATCTTTCTCCATATACGTTAATTATTTACTTGAAAATTATAGTTAGGGTTGCTGTTATCTAAATTTACTTATTTTAGTATAATTTGGTTATAATGTTGATCAACTAGGTAAATGTTCTAATTATTCTGCATTTCAGAAAATTGAAGCTCGAGGAAAGTGTTGCAAATATATGGCCAGAATTTGGATCAAATAGAAAAGATCTCATAAATGTATATAATTTACGATTCAAGTCCTGATATACTTAATCCAATTCCACTAAAGCTATAAATTTTGTATTATATTTCTGTGATTATTTGTTTCTTTTTATATTTAGGTCCATCATGTGCTTAACCATACAACTGGACTGCACAATGCCTTGGCAGACGTTATTAGCAGGGAAAACCCTTTACTTATGTCTGACTGGGAGGAGTGTTTAAATCGCATTGCCATGTCAACACCTGAGACTGAACCTGGCCAGGAGCAGTTGTATCACTATTTATCGTATGGTTGGATATGTGGTGGAATCATTGAGGTATATTGCCTGTGAATGTTTCAGAATATTATTCAATGTCTATTTTCCTTTTTAGATATTTTCAACTTTTTATACCCCACTAAAGGAAAGGTATCATTAGAAATGACTAAGGATGCCATTTCAAAGCATTGCTGTGTTTCCCCTATTTTCTAGTAAGAAAGAAAACCACTTTTCCAATGGCCTTTGGGCCAAGCCGCCAATGGCACCTTCTCCCTACATAAGTATGGGGTGAAGGTTCAACCCCTGTTGGGTTTGTGAGTGAAAATTGCCAGGAAAAAGAAAATTGGAAAGAAAAAAAGAAAGAGAGACAGTTTTAAGCAACTTCAAGCATTTTTCTTCCCTTTGCCCTGACATTATCACCTTTGAGGTACTTTGTCCTTAGCATTCAGGTACTCTTTAGTTGCGTTTATTTTAGTTATTTCCTTAAAAGTAGTAGACAAGTTTGATGGGTCCCCTGTTTTGGTTTTTAATAAATTTGTTACTACACTTCCAATTGAGTGCAAGTGTCAATGTTGACAGTAATCAGAAGCTTTATGGGATTTCATTGCCTGAGGATTGGTTTTTGAATTCGTTCTTGCTGACATTTCACCTGGCCAGCGTTCTTAAATTTCTTTGATAGTGATTTCTGAAACCATGATCTCTCCCACTCTCTGGTGTGATTTGTGCATGCATAATGTGATGGATTGTCAATTTGATATGCTCAAACCAAAGGGAGATAATTAAATAAATTGTTCATAGGCTTGTGAATTTCCATGTTCAGAGCTTGCTTTGCCATTGTTCTGATTTATCTGTTTGGACGTAACAGCATGCATCTGGGAGGAAATTTAAGGAGATTCTTGAAGAAGCAATCATTCACCCCCTCCAGCTTGATGGCGAGTTATATATTGGGATTCCTCCAGGCAAGTGTCCTATGTTTTTGCTTCATTTAAATGCAAGGAATATATATGTACGACTATGCAATCACACTTTATTTTAGTTTATCTACAATTAACCTTTTTTTTTTTCAGGTAAATACAATTTACTTTATGTTGTTTGCCATCTATATGAAATTGATGAAATTATTGTTTCAGTTGTAAGAATTTTCAGATTTATCGGATAGTACCGGTAATCATAAATCTGGGCTTTCCTTTTGTTTATTTTTTCATTACCGTGCCTCTTTGCCTTTCTCCTAGGTGTGGAATCCCGACTTGCAACCCTTTCACCAATTACAGATGACCTTAAGAAGCTTCCGGGGATTAGCAGTCGTTCTGACCTGCCCTCCTCCTTCCAGCCAGACAAAGTTATGCAACTTGCAACCATGCTGCCTGCTCTATTTAACATGCTGAACATTCGTCGTGCCATCATACCTGCAGCTAATGGACATTGCTCAGCCCGTGCTCTTGCACGTTATTATGCAGCCTTAGTTGATGGTGGTGTTGTTCCACCACCTCATTCCTCTTCCTCTAAGCCAGCTCTTGGTAGCCACCCTCACATTCCTAAGTTTCCTGCCCAAAACCAAAAGTCACCCAAAACGCAGAAAGGCAGCAAAAGCAAGAAGTTTGGTGCTGTTTTAAAGTTCAGGACTAATAAATATGAGCTAACCCCACAGGATCCCGAGATTGGTAGTCATTGTAGAAACACTAGCAGTGATAATAATGGAAGCGACACCGGTATGCCTGAAGTCATAGAGCGTCCCAGTCCTCAAAAAGACAATGTTGGTAAGATATTTAGCAATCCCAGAATTCATGATGCTTTCTTGGGTATGGGCGATTATGCAGATTTGGCTAAGCCAGATGGGAAATTTGGACTTGGGTTTAAGAGGTACTATTCGAAGGAGGGGTCCCTAATTGGTTTTGGGCACTCCGGAATGGGTGGATCAACTGGTTACTGTGATATAAAAAATAGGTTTACCATTGCTGTAACCTTGAATAAAATGTCCTTTGGTGCTGAGACTGGAAAAATCATTCATTTTGTTTGTTCCGAATTAAATATCCCGGTGCCAGAGGATTATTCAAGATTCGGAGAGATGGGAACTAATGAACAGTCAAATCCTGTAAAACCTTTGATTAATTGAGGCTGGAAAAAGCCTTTTTACCCTTCATTGTCATTGTAATTGCAAGTTATAACTTGCACCACATATTTTGATTCCAATATAATGGTTTTACCCACAAATGAATTTGTATATAATTATAGTGATATTAATATGAACTGTGTGAACAGTGCATATACTAAAGATGAACAAATTAGCACATTTGAAATGATTCCTTATAAACTTTTTCCTTGGTTGATGATTTTTTTTGTTATTTTTTCTTGGTGGGTAAGGAAGAAAGTTGGGCTACAGATTTCATAAAGTATCACTTCTGTTTCCTCACCAAGAAATTACAAACTTCTGTTTCCATTTGGATGAAAAAATTTTAAATTAGAGGATTTAGATTTGAGAATAAATTAATGAATTAAAGTTATAAAAACATTAGATACAATTTTGTTAAAACAACTAAGTACAATAAATCTGAAATGAGTTTGACATAACTGTATATGCAATGAATCATTTGAAATCTCCGTTTGTTTTTTTTTAAAGTTCAAATATTGATATATCATATATTTGGATTTTAATAGTCCAATCAAGTAACTTAACTATATAAAATAATATTAAGCAAATCCCCAGATTTGAAATCACATTCTCCAAATGGCGCTGATTTGATTTCTATCAGAAATGGACTTTTTACTTGCTTCGGAATTACCTTTTTCATTTGAGTCCTATGTGACATATTTTATGATTTAGGTTTGAATAATAATTAAAACTCAAAAATAAATTAAGTACAAGATTGAAATTAAAAGCCATGCAATGTCAAGGTAAGTGGAGAAACCATATCCATTAACTCACACTATGAATAAGTTAATGGCCCTCGATCTACAAATTAGTCACTGAGCTGCTTAATAAATAGGACCCTAGAATTCTCTCTCTCTCTCATAAAAACATTGCCATGACTTTATAAATTGTTTCTTGAATTTTCATCCACATGGAACGTTTAAAATAGTATATTAGATCCCACGTGAGATGATGGCCTGATGGGCAGTGGATGCAGACTGCCAATATTCAATTGACAAATTATAAGAGAATAATTAATGGATGTTGCCAGTACGAATATATAACTATAAAACGCGTTTTCTGCCCTTTCATGTGCACTCTAAAATAGTTGCAAGCAAATTCATGATCTGCAATTCTGCACTAAAAAAAATTTGATTTCTTTGAGCTTCACTAATTTAAATTATCTTCCACTGCTTTATTTAGAATGAAGATAATTAGAGAGCTAATTCTATAACGTTTAATTCTAAACTCAAAACGATAGCGACTAAGTATAAACATAATAGCAAGTATATATCAACACAAAATATAAGCAAAACAAATTTCTTACACAAGAATGTGTATATTTATAGTAAGTGAGAAGTTGATACATCAATTTAAAACTGTCCATTATGTGGGATCTTTGTTCCTTGGATTGATCCCTTCAAGGTCATGGAGAAGTTCCTATGCTGTTTCCAAACAAAAACAATATGTTTTTTTTTTCTTTTTTGCCAGTAGAATGCAAGATCATTATAGCCAGCATTATTTTTAAGTGTTGTTGATACACCCGACCAACTTTTTTAATCACTGTGATAGTATTCTTAGTGCAATGCATCAGTGCCACTTACAATTTATATTCAATAACAATTGCCAGCTTCTCAGGAATCTTGAAGATTAATCAAACAATTATTACCATTAATTATTGTTATAATGGCATTTATGTAGTTTACCAAAACAACCAGGGAGTATTTCATCATGGTTCCCACTATAAAACTGTGCACACAGTAGCTATGAAGGAAATCATACACATTTCATTTAGTAGTGTTTTCAAGTTGTCCATTTTGCAAAACACTGATTAAGCACATCATGGGCCTAACTGGAGTATGCTCTAGATTGATTGGTGACTTGGTGCAGGTCTTTGGAAGAATCTCAAGGCCAAGCATAGCAGCTGATGAACAACAACATCCCAATTGCAAACCACAAAATGCTGCAAGCAAAGTTGAAGACCCTGTGGCAAGAGCACTGATCACTGTGTTTGGGATGGAAACCAATGGGAGAATCAAGAAGGAAAAAGCCCGGAGAGTGGTGGCGAATCTCGGGCTGATATGCCTTGAGGAGAAAGGCAAGTCCAGCTTTGACTTGCCAGGGGATGATCAAGAAGTGCCAGTGCAAGAGGTTCTTGGTAGGTTGGAGGAGGAGGATGGGTCTAAGAGAAGTGAGCTGCTGCATGAAGCATTCAAGATTTTTGATGAGGATGGTGATGGGTTTATAGAGGCTGTGGAGTTGAAGAGGGTGTTGGAGTGTTTGGGGTTGGGCAATGGGTGGGATATGGATGAGATTGAGAAGATGGTGAAGGTTGTGGATTTGAACTTGGATGGGAAGGTTGATTTTGATGAGTTTGAATTGATGATGGGGTAAAATTAATGTCATTATCATTAACTTGTTTACTAGAAATGTTTATTTCTTTCTCAAAAATTTGTTGTACTAATTGTAAATTGAATGTCTTCAGAATGTTGTCATCAACAATTCGATCATTTTTTATTGTGTTTCTTTAATTTTTCTGTTCTTTTTAATTATCAGTTCAATCAATCATAATAGTAACTGTGCAGTTCCACAGCTCCAATAGGTTCTATAGATACATAAAGAGGTATGAACCAGGTTAGGATTTAACCTTCATAACCTTTCTTCTTTTGTGAAAAAGAGACTAGGTTTAGGGAGATGGAATGACTAGAATCGAACTTTTGACGTAATTATGAGACTGAGGGTTCTACCATTAGAGCTACAAGTCTCCGTGTAAAACCTATTTTTTCACCTTCAACTTGCTAAACAACTTGAAAATTTTTTTTTATGAATTTGTTGAAGCCAGACTAGATAATGAGAGAGCTTCGAAGCATATGAACTGCCAAAAATCAATTACAATGCTCAACACTTGGCCTAGCATTAATTTCTAAAAGTGATGTATAAAGATGCAAGAACACATTATGCCAATAAAGATGCAAGAACAATGTTTCTTGCTCAACTTCATGTGCAAAATGATGTATAAATCTTGCATGTACTGATGTACGTACCATTAATTTTATGTAAAGTTACAGTTGGGATAAATGGTATGATATTAATAGAAGAGATGCTGTTCTATGCAGACTTTTACACATTAGATAGTGCATAAATCATTGTTGAAGATATACAATTATATTAGGACAGTTGCACCTTCTCTTAGTACTGGCACACCTGGGTGTGTGAAGTGTTTTGACATTAAGTGTTCAAGGAGATGGAGGGAAGTAACAGTGTAAGACCCTCTGCTGATCCTTTCACTGTTGATCTTCTGCTTATCTATGAAATGGGCTTTGTTTTAGAGTTTAAGGGTTACGCGTTTTGGGTTTAAGATTTAGTATTTTAGATGTATATATATTGGAAAGATAATCATACAGAAGTTTGAAAAGACGTAGTTTTAGAAATCAACACAAAATCAAAACCAAAAATATCAATAGAGGATTCGGGGTTTCGTATTGACTTGATTTGCTGGAATACTTAAATCAGCACCAACAGCACCATTAAAGTTGGGGATCAGAAGCCTCTGAATATAAAAGCTTTGACATTAAGTTGGGTGCGCGTGCAACCCTGGATGTGTCTGCTTTGCTAACAACAACAATATGTGGATGGATCCCAATGTTCAACTACAAAACGCGGTTTCTGTGTGCTCTTCATGTGAAACTCTTCAATAAATGAAAACCATTTTGTTTATAGCACAGTTGGCAGCATCATCTTGCTCTTTGCAACCTCAATTATTATGCAGAAAGCAAAAAGGAAGAAGAAAGACAACTGTACATGAGAGCAGAGGACCCTGTTGACTTAATAAGTAGAAAAACATGGAAAGCAACTTTTTTCTTCACTAAAACACTAAATTTTACAGGAGAGAAATGATCATGAGTCTTGTACAAGCTAGGAGACGGGAGACATTAAGAGAAAAACAAGAAGAAAAAAGACACTTCTAATTGCATAGAAATCGGCACACGGCACATAAGCCATTGGATCTAATTGACAGGATACAGAGAGAGGCATTAGAATGCTAATAGTAGTTTAATGCCACATATCAGACACACAGCTTACAGCATCGCTCATGATCCTGGTACTCATGTTGCTATTAGTCATACCAGCATTTCCAAATCCAAGGCCTGAGTTGTGTCCAGAGACTGCAAGTCCAGCATATGATGGGGTATCCTCTCCATGAATGGTGATGGTTGGTGAGACATGTGCTACCCCACGCAAATTATGAGGATTGAGTGGTTGCGGTGTGCTGATATGACCTTGAAGAATGTGATTTAAACTAGAGGTTAAAGAGCCCCGAGCAACCATATCTTCAGCTAGCTTCACCTACAATCATAGTTCTTCTGTGATACATTCCTTGACATTTTACAATTACAACTCTGTCACATGGTAATTCTTTAAATACACACATATACATATGATATAGAACCTTTCTTTTTCTTTTTCTGTTATAGGATGATATGGTCTTTATTGTTAAAAATGTTTTTCATTGTTTGGTCATATGTCTACTACTTCACTTGCATACACAAGAGAGCATAGGCTCTGTTTTAAAGAAGTTCCACCCTCTCCGAACCTAGATATTTGGTTGTTTTCTATTTTTTTCGATCCCTTCTCTTTTTCACCATCACAATAGCTTTGCTGAAGTTTTATATAGTTTTGCATTCAAAACAAAAATTTTGATGCTGTTGTATACCTTGGCTCTCAAAGCTTCCACATCTGATTTCAGCACTCTATTATTTGTCTCAGCATCATGGAACTGATGAGAAGCATCCGTAAGCTGCCTGTATAAGGTTGAATTGTCTCCCCTCAGTTGTTCAACCTGAAAGAAAACCATGAATTGAACTTGTGTATCAGACTTCCAAAAATGAAACCAATCATTTCCTTCTATCTTCTTTGTTCTGGTAGTCGCTTTTTTCTGGTAATGAATCCAACAAAAAAAATTTGATACCTGGCACTCGAGATCATGCAAATGTTGTTGCTTTCTTCTTCTTGATCGCCTAGCAGACTCCCTATTCGAGATCATCCTGCATAGGTAGTGATAAGGTAATGCAGTTTGAATCAATTCCCCTCTAGCATCTCAATCTTTAAAATAAAATAAAGAATATAAAAAGTATATGAAATACCTTCTAATGCGTTTTATTTTACTGGGGTCTGTACTGTCTCCACATTGACCTGCTTCTAACTCAAAATCATCTTCATCTGATTGCTCACCGGAGGAACCACTGGTGGCAACTCTTGCTTGGTTATCTCTGCCTATTGGTTTACCAGCCGATGCTGGACTACCAACTGAAAGAAAATCCAATATATCGAAAAACTAATCACAAACCCAGCAAAGAATTACTCAAGGACCAAACCAAGTTACAAAGTTTATGCATTTTAATTTAACAATATGCCTACATAATCCATAAAGTGTAAAGGTGAATGTTTGATGTTCACTAAACCATACCACATATTGATGACTGAGAATCCATGGTGGCTGAGATGCTGGAGTTCTTTGGAGTGAGATGAGTGCTGAGAAGGGTTTCTGTCAGTCCACCACTGCTTGAAAACCCATTCATTATGTCCTGCGTTTATGGAATATATAGTGTGAATCATGTGACTTTGAAACTAGAATCAAAATTTGACACTTCATAGTATCCTTGTCGTGTAATGGCTGCAATGAACTTTTGGTGGTCTCAAAAGTTACCCACTGAATTGATGGAAAACGAATTAAGAATACAAAACAGTAAAAGGGAAAAGATAGGAAGACAGGGATGAACTAAACTTAGGTCCTTAATTGGTTGCGCTTACACAAGGTATCCACATCCACCTTAATATTATATATGAGACTCAACAAATGCGCAAACATGTGTGGCTACAACCAAACCCATTTGGGTTCAAGTTGTCTTCCCAAATAATATTATATCCGATTAAGAAAACATATTATGGGTTTTAGTCTTTTAGGTATTATTTTTCTTAACATAATTGGGTTATTATATTATGCAAGTGAAGCTCAAGATGACTAGTGATTATGATACAATGAATACCAACCCTACTTATGACATGGGAATATTATTAATTTAATCATCAACAGTAAATTTTATTTTTTCATGAATAAATTCTTAAACAAAATTACTTTATTAGGATGTTTGAATTATATATGTTTCCCGAATAATTGACACGACTCATCAAGATGTAAACGTACTACCATATATGTTTTTAATTAATGAATTATTTTAGTAATATAAACATTATTAAGCAATATTAGCAATGTTCATTTTCAAACCCACAGCGACGACGTTTTACTTCCACTATTAAAAGATCCTAGATTGACACGTGTTTAGTGTACGAAATATAGTGACGTGGAAGGAAACTGGACCTGCTGTGAGAAAGTGTTGAGTGCGACTAACCCGGTTTATGAAAGCGAAGCTGGGATCACCGGGCGAGACCACGTCGCTGCCGAAATAGCCATCAATATCGGCTGCGAAACTTCTGTGCCTGCAGTGAGTCTGAAACTGGCCGAATTTTTCGTCCCGGTGGTTCTGAGTGTCGATGATGACCTCCTCCTCGTCGATCATGGTCTCCTCCAGTCCCAAATACTCCTTGAAAGCTAACTCTGACGGGCTCCGCTTCAAGTCGCCGCCGCAACCGAAGACCGACGTCGACGACGTCATCTGCTGAGAGTGAGCGGTGGCAGAGCCCATGGCAAAGTGTCCGGCTCCGGCTAGCTTCTGCTCCATTTGGCGCGCACTGTCTGTGCTACCTCCGGGGAGATTAGCGAGCGAGGGAGAGAGAGAGAGAGAGAGAGAAAGGGGAGAGAACAGAGTAGAGCCAGGGAGGTATAAATAGGAAAGGCGATGACGTGGAAAAGTACGTCGAGGGAGGAAAGTAAAAGTGGGCGGCACATGAAGTTAAAAGTTTGACGTTCTTGAATTACGAAACTACCCTCATTTGTTGTGTAAATGGCTGGACGGACTGTGTGTTTTTAGTTTTCACCGGGCGATTCGTGGGGGCTATGGTAATTGTAGACGGACTGGTTCTTCGTGCGCAAGTAATGTTATTTACAGATTTTTTTTTTAAATTTATTTTGAGAATCTGAGCCGTTGATTCCTAGAATCTAGAAAGAATCAGCATACTGCCACGAAACAAGTTGATTTATGTGGTGGGCCACCTGAATCTGCAGGACTTCTTCTGGTTCTCTGTTTAAAAGAAAGCTTATGAATGAAAAGTTACCAAGCATTGGTTACGTAGTTGCATTGCATAATCTTCTCACACATACCAATACAGCATACTGTTTTTGGAGGACTACTATAGACCAATGGTATCTTGTAAGCTTGTGTATACAATTTTTTATAAAAAGAAATAATATCTATTTTTGTAAGTTTTATATAAGAAATAAAGCACAATATGATCAAATATAATAAAATGAATTAAATAATTTTATTCCTTTTTGAATATTGATTGGTTAGGCTTATGTTTGAATTTGCGATTATCAACCATTTTGCTAAAATAACAAGTTAGACTTTGCATTCGTTCACATTAGTGGTAATTGGTAAGTTGAGGAGAAAAATATAAATTTGGAGTTTTAAGGACTAATTAATAAGGACCGAGGACCAAAGACTAGGGACCAAAGATTGTCATACTTCACTATTAAATTTGGATTAGTTTTTCTAAAGATCAATAAAATTAATTAAATATGATATTAGCTGAAAGATTATTTGAGCCCACATATTTAAATAGGTTAGACTTACTATCATGCGAAGTCACCTAAAAAAGACTCTTATGGTGATTTATTGGTCCCTATATGTGTAATGGAAGGTCTAATTTGTTTATTCAACCATTTCCACATTGAGACTATATAATAAAATGATGTCCTTCTAGATTTGGCTTGTTTTTATTTAACGGGTCCTTGTCCATACAAATTGGAAATGGTTCGATGCTTTTAATATGAGTGATGAAGAGATAGAATTGTTACTAAATTCATTTATTTATATATTTTTTCGATCAATTGGTGATGCTAGGCTGCACAACCTAGCCTTTTCTTTTCACATGCATCTTCTTTAATCACAACATGAATTCAAGACCAGAAGAGAGAAATGTTTAAATGGAAATATAAAATGGAACACCTAACAACATATCTTCAAAGATCATGAACTACAAGATTGCCCCTTTGATTTTAACTCTTTAACATATTGTTTTCAAGTCCCGACCTTTATTGTAACCAAAAAAACAAGGTATTGACACTTTATTATTTCAATTACCAAAAAGAAGAGTGCTAACAAAATGATGAATATTTCCTTTTAATAAAAGGAGGTTGGCTTGTACCCATAAAAAAAGAAAAAAAGGAAGAATGGCATTAAATCTACAAAATGAATGGAGTTTAGGAGTAAAAGAGTAACCTTGTTACTTTGTTTACATAATCAAGTCCGTATGTACTATGTATTATAGGATGAGACATTTATTACAGTTAGACAACAAAGGTAGCTAGTGTTGGCTTTATGCCCTTGGCCTAGGATCCACTATGGAAATGTATTATTGCATGCCGTTTTTGGCATATGCCCTTTATCATTAAAGTTTCCATTAATTAGGATTTAATTATCCTCTTGTGAGTTTGGATAAAGTTGAATTAGAGAATTTGATCAAGGAAAGACTCTTTGGTTCCTTAATCAGTTGGATGATTAATTAATTAAGCTTTAAACTATGGTGGGCATCCAATGAAATGCAGTCAAAAATTCAAAAAAGGCATCATGCAATATTTAGTCTTTATTGTGCCCATATGCAAAGGAATGCTGTAATTGATGAATGCATGGAAAGAAAGCATTGGCTTGTGGTGGTGTGTTTAGGTAAATAGAGTGGATTGCTATGGATTTAGTGGGACAAAGCAACGAGGGAAGCTTGATTTGGACAAAATTCAAAAAAGGCATCATGCAATATTTAGTCTTTATTGTGCCCATATGCAAAGGAATGCTATAATTGATGAATGCATGGAAAGAAAGCATTGGCTTGTGGTGGTGTGTTTAGGTAAATAGAGTGGATTGCTATGGATTTAGTGGGACAAAGCAACGAGGGAAGCTTGATTTGGACAAGCACCGACCTTAAAGACAAAGGTGCTGGTAGATGCTTTGTAAGCCCATACTATAAAGGAGGTTTACTGGCTTTCACTTTCTCTAAGTTTTAAAGTAATGAGCTTTGCTTTTTTCATGGCTTTATTTACTCTTATTAAGACCATGTATTACTAACTTTTCAAGATGAATTATCAAAAAGCCCCCACGTCAGAACCACCATCAAAAGTAATCCAATTTCTTGCAAATATAAAATGACCAAGTGGGTAAAAGAAAACCACAAGTTTCATTCATAATAATGAAACAAATTATTTGTGTTTTGCGACATCTCTCTCTCTCTCCATTTGAAAGTAAAAGTGAAACCTTAAGTTCTAAATTTTAATCATATTGTATAACATAAAATAGAATTTTCCTATATGTATATAGTACTATTCCATTACTTAAAATAGAAGGCTTTCTTGTGAGTTATCCTAATTCTGTTTAGTCCTTCTTTTGGACTGTTGGACTGGTTTGAGGCTTCTTTTCCTGTTCACTTTTTGATTCCTTTGGGCACTTATTTTTAAGGTCCTATTATTCCATTGAAGTCCCATCTTAGAGAGATATGCTCCCATCTGTGTGTGTGTATTTTGATAACTTCAAATTATCCCCCATCTTTATATTAGATCTCACTTTCCAATAAAGTTGGGATCATCTTGAAGAAAAGCAATTTGGCTCATTGGGAGAGTGATTGGTAGGTGATTATTGGCTCCGAATCATCGGGTTCTATATTGTGTGGGATATTGTTGCTGCTATTATATAGATTCCCTAAAGATCATTCCTAGATTCCTGGATTTTCTTATTGCATTACACATATTCATACCCAATCTCAATAGTGATTTGTGAATTGAGTTTGCACTTTGCACGAAAAAGGTTGCAACTAAATATCGCGAATTGAAAAAGATAAACATAAAATGTATACACCTATTACATGAAAGATGAGAGAGTAGGCCGTCTGAATTTTCCTTGTTACCCCAAAAATAAGGGGCAATCATGTCCTACAGAAGAATCTTTGATACAGTGAGGGTGTGGCACAGAATGGTTGCTTTTACAACAAGTTACAAAAGGCAGTCCAGTCCAGTCCATTCCATTCAAATTTCAATAGATTATTGGGTCAAGCAACAAAGTCAGGCAAATTAGCCAACTCTTCCAGGCCCAAGATCAACACCTAAATGCAACTTCTTGGTTTTGATGTTGGAACTGACTAGCCACAGTAACTGTCAAAATATAGATAAACAACAAGACTCGGGAAAATAATAATAATAATAAACAAATAAAGAGAAATCTTTATGCCATTATCTTGGCATAATATAGAGACTGTCCACGACCTTGCCAACGTCGGATATGGAATCTAGAGTTGCAGGGTAGATGAGATCTGTCTTGGGATGGGAAGTGCCTGCCGACAATTGGGTCTTCCTTTCTAGCTGGCCCTTGTAATATCGCAGGGCAGTCTCGAATACCTTCAAGGATGGCTTTGAGCATCTGCAACAACTTACATTACAAGGAATCGAATTCTAGCCCCACATATTGCAGACATTACAAGGAATCCAATTCTGGCCCCAGATATTGCAGGCCTGCTTTGGATGAGATTGTCCCATCAACATCATCAGCTTGGTTCACCATGATCTTGCACAGCAACATGTATTTAAGACTTAAGACTGCCCTGGGATATTCGAGAGCATTGAAAGATTCAAATGCTTCAAAGAAATAGCTCCAAGCAGTTTTATAATCTTTCTCTTCTGCATGAATAATCCCATTCTGCAATTCTCTGGTACCTTGTTGAGCTGGAGGCACATATATGGTATTGACAGCAGTCCTTGCAGCCGTAAGGGAAGCTTTTGCCTTGGGAAGGTAGCTTACTTGTCCAACAAGTTTTGTCCAGGAAGATATGATGGGTTTTTTTACCCCCTAAGGCCTGAGCACTCACAGGAAGATATGATGAAGATATGGCTACAACTTGAAACAATTTCATTTCTTGCAATATAAAAAAGTTAAATAATAGTGTAAATAAATAAAGAAGTGCAAATTTGGTTAGATTATTAAAAGAAAAAAATTCTGCTTACAGCCTTGACTTCATGGGAATAAAGGATTATATAATCCTCACTAATCACTCTAGAAGGGTTCCTACCGCTAGCAGTATGTAAAAGTCCCATGGTAATAATTCTACCTCCAAAATAAGTTTCGCAAGCTTTGATGAGCAAAGTTCCAATACAATATCAATTGTTTAGTTTGATTAAAAAGGCACTTTAGAGCATTTTTTGCATACAACATTAACCTGATTGTATTCAAAAACCTGCCAAATTCCCCTCAGATTATCACATAGTAGCAACTGTGTTCAAAGCATTCAGTAAATTGGTAGTAAAAGTACAAAGATAACTGTAGATGTCCGGTCCATTTTGACAACATCAAACAAGTGACAGCTAAGATACTGGTACATAACATGATGAATACATCGACAAGGTATCATCCTAACACTCAGAACTAAAGAAAGCACTTTGAAGTTGCTAAAGCACCAAGTATCAATTAAAAACAATACCCCTTCACATCTTTAATAAAATGGAGAACTAGGATACTCCATCATACAAATATGGGTTATAATCCTTGCTAAGCTTTGGAAATTTCTGCTCGACCGAAAAAAAAAGAAGAGGATCCCAACTATGATTGATCACAAAACACCAATTTGCCTCCTTTTTGACACAGCCCCTGTTCACCAACAGAATTAACTAACTTCCCATAACTATACCTCAAAGGCATTCTCCCCAACGCCCTATGAAACTGAACTATGCAATCCCCTCTCCTCTTCCTATGCTTTACTCTCCTAATACTCAAACCCACCCGCGCCACCTCCCCACTCAATCCTCGCCATCCATCAGCATCATCATGATCATCATGATCATTGCGCGCGTCACCCCAATCCCTAGCCCTCTCAGCCCCCACCAATATGGGTCCCACATTGGCCTCATCTGCCACCACAAAATTCATCAATATGTCCTCACAATTATGCATCTTATCCACGATGCTCCTCATTTGGACCATCTCTGGCCCTCCTCTGCAGCTGTACCGAAACAAATACTCGCTTTTCAAAATCATAAACTTAGTGAGCATGATCGAGTACTTGTCTGGATGAATGGTGTAGATCCACTCTTTCTTCGACAAATCTATGTCATGCGATCTGACAAAGAATCCAATCAGACGGTCTGGGTTTGATCCCCACATTCTAAACGCGAATTCGAAGGATTTGGGGTCAACTTCAACATCATCATCACAGACCAAGACAGCTCGAGTCTTAATCAAAGGTCTGGGGAGGAATCGATTATTGAGGCTGTGTGATGCTTGGCGGATTACAGAGATGTTATTGAACCCAAAGGAGGAGTGCGTGAGATTGTGTGCCAGTTGGGCCAAGGTTTGGGATGGGGTGGAGGGGTTTCCCCAGAGTACAAGAATTGACGAGACCAAAGGTGAGGCAGCATATGTAGCGATGATGGATTGGAGAAGAGGGATGCGAGACTCAGAGTAGCCATTGATGAGGACCGTTAGCTGGTCTGAGCGAAGGGTTCGTGGGTCCTGCTGGGCTGTGGGGTTGCAAGGATCAGGGGCAAGTGTACGGAGAGAGAGCACAAGAACATCCACAGAGCAGAAGAAGAATAAGAATATGAGAATTACAAATGTTGTTGGCAATGAATACATCTCTAGTCCCTTGTTGTTTTCTAAGTTTCTAACTGATAAGATTTTTTGCATCAACCAGAGTCTACCCTTTAGATTTCAGAGCTTTTTTTGTTCTATTTTTGGCATTGACAAAATCACCAAATTCCCCTCAGATATCTACCTGTTGTGAAAAGATCCAAAACAAGATTATCACACAGCAGCAACTTAATGTTCATGGTAAAACTACAAACTCATCCATGCCCATTTTGACAAAAACATCAAACATGACAGCTTATATTTAATGTCCTAACAATCTTTCTCAGCACAACAGATTGCTATTCAATTATAATAATCAACCCCAAAACGTACAATATTCATACAACCAATCCCAAAAAAAGGTCAGTGCATTCAAACTATGTGAAGCCCAAGCTAGCTAGAAGAAGGTCGGACACAGATATGAAAAGCTGAACTAAACAACAAGCCAAAATCGAAGGAAAGCCAGTGAACCAGAGTAGGAAGAGGAGCAATAAAACAGGTTTTGTAAAATCGCAGACAGATCAAAGCATGAGATTTTCGACGATGGTACCTGAACACTGAGCACTGGGCAGAACGCAGTGGGGAGGTTCCGATTCTGAGGACTCGATCTTGGGCGTGGCAAGTCCAGGTGAACTAGATTTGGGCACCGGGTTTCGTATGCTTTAGATTATTTCTTTTTTTTTTTCTATTTAAAAAACAGTTCTTTATACGAAGTCGTTTTGGACATCTCGTTCTTTGAGAAAGATCTACGCCTCTTGGTAAAATCCGCGCCAACATTTTACCCGCTTCCTCCGCAACAAAATAAACATTGAATCAAAAGTTTTTAGTAATCATCCCAAAATAACCTACCCACAATTATATATTAATAAACTGGCGGATCAATTTGAAATGAGTGATTTTTTACCTGCAATTTTTAAATTGGAACTGACCCACTAACCAGGGACGGATCCAGGACTCTTAACCTAGGGGGTCATGGTGTAAAGTGGCGGTAATGGGCTGGCCAGGTGATTGACGGGGGGACTGTTGGGCTAGGGGAGAAAGCCGGAGAGGAAGTAGGAGATTGGGTAGTGG
>QANT01003171.1:0-37366 GCA_003254885.1 Purshia tridentata | reverse complement strand
CTGAAGCGATCCACCCATGTACAAAATTTCTCCTGTACACAATACTAGAGATTAGAACAAGCTAAACAGTGAGCTTTTGCAATCTCCAGCATTTAAAAGAAGTATTGGGTCTGTCTCTTCATGGAATAGGTAGTAGGACACCCAGGCTTATATTCCTCGTACTATCTCACATTTGTGTTTCACTAAACCCTAACCAACTCTAAAGTCTAAACCTTTCTAACATCAAACAAAAGCTCTAATCACCATGTTACATGAAGCCTGAACTGAAAACAACCTACCTGCACCACAACTACAGGGAATGCTTCCAGAAACATAAGTGATAAAAGGTTCATAACTTGCAATTTTTTGAAGATAAATTGACAGGTGGAAGGAATTTTAATCAATACCCACCTTAGAGTCGGCCTCAATGACAATACATTGCATTTTGTCTTGCAGTATTGTTATCGCCTGTAATCAAAAAGTTTTGCACTCAAATCAGAAAATTAATACAATATAGGTCAAATAAAACATCAGTTCCATGAAATAATTAAGACATCAGTTCCATGAAATAATTAAGACATACTTGGAGTTTTCGAGTAAAAAGAAAAATTGTCATTAATATCACTTCTTCATGAAGGTAGACAAAACTGAGCCTGATTTTCATTAAGATGTAATCTAACATAAAATTATATGTATGTGTGATTAATATTCATCTTGCAACCAATCCTATTGGCATGTTGTTGCCTTGAAGAATTACATCGAAACAACAGCCTTAGAAAGTACTTCAAGTCGATTTAACTTATAGAATAGCTCATAGCTCATGTGCAACAGATAAAAAAGCAATAACAAAGGATCTGCCATTTGTACGTACCAGATGTGGAGAAACAGTTACAGAAAAGAGTTTAAGAAGATGCCTAGCCTTTGTAAAGGATTTAGTCCTTTTGGTTGCTGAGACTGTCATGGACTGCTCAACCTGACCATAATAATTAGAAATACAACAATTTAATATGTGCTCATATCAAATCACACATATATAATTTGAAATAAACCACTGATCAAAATGTAGAGTTGATTTCACAAAGATCACATTCTATTTAGCATGACATACCAGATTCAGTTCACATGAAATACCATGCTTCTCTAAAGCAGATTCCACCGCCGGCCAACCTTCTTGCAATCTTACTTCTGCAATGAACAATGCAGAGGCTGATAGGTGAGAAACTAGCGTTTTTTTCTTTTAATCAATTACGATAATAATAATTTAAAAAATTTCTATAATGGAATAATTAATTTATCATGAAAATTAAAAATATATATGCCATAAAGATGATGATATAGTTTAATTTCACCGGCACGGTGGTACACTCAGACTAAGCCAATGAAACTTTCATCCAAAATCTCCTAATCATTCCAAAAACTTCAAAAAAACTATTTTCCCTAAGAAAACAGAGAGGAATGTGTACCATTCACATATTTTTTGTAGTAAATAGAGAAAGAAATGACTTTAAGGGTGCCATCCTCGTTGAAAAAGGTGCAATACAATGTGCCATTTTGTTCGTCTTTGATTTCACTTTCTGTGGCCTTCATCTTCTTCATTGTCGGCTTGTTTTTGTTTCAGGTTTCAGGTTTTGAAACCCTGGAAACAGAATAAGAAGACGTGTTTTCATAATATTGACTACACAAAAATTGACCAATTAATACAGAATTATCGTCAATAAATCTCTATTTTTCTCTCACACTTTCACTCACGTACAGTGACCATTTGGTTCCCCCACGTTGGGAGCGGTTAAATGACCGTTATTTCCAAATGAGGGATCATACAAATCAACAGAGCCCAAAAAATCTCTACTTCTCTCTCACACTTTCACTCACATACAGTGTTCTTTGCAATCCCTGAAATGGCAGTGTTCAAATCTCTGGTGTTCTTGTTCGTAGTGGCCTCTTTGGACCCTTTGGCTTCTACCCATTCTCAGCCTGCGCAATTCCAGAACTACCAAGGTAACGACATTCTGTGTTTTGTGTGTCAGTGGTTTATGTTGCTCTAAAATTAAGCTAGGCGCCATTGAAAGGGGTTGTGGTTTTTCATTGTTTTTCTGTTTCAGCTAAGGAGCCAACTAGGAGAAATTCTCGTAGACTCTCGAGACCTCTAATTGGACGTGATGGGAGGGTATATACTTGCTCTGAAAAAGATTTGCTTGCATTTGAAAGTAATGGGTCCATTGCTTGGACCTTGCATTTGAATTATACATGCAATTTCGATATGCCTCCAGTCCATGGGAGTAAAGGAAAGGTATGTAATTTTCTTTATATTCCGTGTCTAATATGTAAAGCAAATCAATGGGATAGAGTAGAGCTGCTTGAATATGAAATCCAATACATGAAATGTTACTTCCTGTTCATTTTGAAATGCCATTTCTGCAACCTTATCAAGTTGTTAACTTTTGCAAATCTTGGCAGATATATCTGGTTGCAGAAAATAGGGTGATTAAGATCAACTTGGTAAACAATGGAACTTCTGGACCTGATGCAGAAGTTTTGCTTAGTACAGAACCAACTACAGAAGGACAAGGTGAGATTGTTGGGGTTGCAGTTAGCACATTGAGTTCATCTGTATATATAAATATTAGAGATAGGGGCCTATTTGCATACATGCCACATGGGCAATTGCTCTGGAGTGCCGGACCTGTGATTGACCAATATGGCTACCGTCAGGGTTGTAGGAAGGACAGTCCAGATTGTTATTTTAACTCAGTCCCTGTGATTGATGAATGTGAGGCTAGTATATATGTAAGGTCTGCTCATCCTTGCTTGGTTTCCCGTTTCTTTAAGCATTATCAATTAGGGGCATAATAAAATGTGAGCAGTCTCTCTCTCAGTATAAACAAGTAGTTAGAATGTCTATGTAATTGAGGAAAGTAATTTTTTTATAAGAACTTTCTTAGGAACAAGGTCAAATTTTTGTGAGTTTTTCTTTAAGAATTTTTTTGTCCCCTCTTTAATTTGTAGGTCTCAAATACTGAAGGAGTACTGTACTCTTTATCAATTCGTAGTCAATACTTCCAATGGATCCAGGATTTAAGTTCGTATGACAAAGTTTTCACTATAACCTCTGGAAGCAATGGCCGATTGTATGTTACTGTACCAGCTAAGGCTCTTTTGTTAGCTCTAGATGTTTTTTCAGGAAATGTGTTGTGGGAGGGAAGTATTGGGCCATTAAGTACGGCTGGTTACACAGCAGTTGTTGATTCTAATGGTAACTCCATGTTTCTCTACCTTTCCAAATTTTGTGGTTGGTCATAACTCACAATGAACTGATTTGCTTTCTCTGCTACTTCATCTGCTATAACAGGTTGGATATCTATTGGTTCATTGGATGGATTCCTGTACTCATTTTCACCAACTGGGATTTTAAAAAAATTCTCAAAAACAGCTGCAATGGATTCTGTGATCCAAGTCACTCCATTTCTTGACTGCACTGGCTATGCAGTTTATATTTCTCAGACACAGGTGGAGGGGAAGACCAGCCGCACAGTAGGTGAATATACTTATGTTTCAGCAACAAAACCCAATAGTGTACGTTTCACATTGTATGTTCCAGCCACCGGGTCCATCTACTGGTCTGGAAGCCATCCTGGTAATTCTGTTTATTTGAATTTCTTTTTGTCAATTTTAGCCTTTTATTTTTGGAACCTATCTGTCCTTCCATACCATTTTTTATTGCTGTGCACACCCTAAATGCTTTCACTGGTTGGTTATACCAGGCCAATTCTCATCCTTATTGTCTCAGAGTGATCTTCACCATTTTATACTAGACGAGAGGATTCTTCTTGCATTTGTTGCTGCTGCAAGTGAGATTCTAATTGTTAGCACATTTACTTCTTAACAGTAGTTCAACAATTGTTGGCACAACTTTTTTCTGTATCCTGAAATATGTATGGAAATATGAATGCCCTTGTAATCTAGCTGAGAAACATGAAAAAGGATCTTGGACTCGCATATTGATCCATTTGTTTTCACTAATGCAGAGAATGGAAACCCACTAGCATGCCGTTCCACGCGTAAGAACTAACTCCACAATTGCCTTGACATTCATGTATCTCACAATTCATAAAATTCTCTACTTATGCTCAGGTCACAAGCTGATGTCTAGCTGCTTCCAAGTAAGGCCAAAACTTGCCAATATCTATACTGGTAAGTAGAAACTCTATGCAAATGTAATAGTTGTAAAATTCTTGACCTTGAAGGATTTGAGCTGCCAGTCCTTCTATGTTTTTGTCCCTTCAGGTAATGAAAGGGCAATACTCTGGTTCCTGCTTTTTGAATCTACAATCTTGGTAGCACTAGCTGGACTTGTGCGATTCTGTTGTATATTTTGGAGCAAAAAGAAGCTTCAACGTGAAGACCTTGGAAGTTTTCTTGAAAAGCGAGTAAGCTTTAAATCCTTATCATCATACGCTTACTTAGAAGTGACAGTTTTCCCATGAAACAAAGGGAGAGAGGTGAAGGAGATCAAAGATGCTTGTGCTAGATTAGCATGTACTTAAAAGACGCTATACAGTGCTTGTTCTTGAACAATGAACTTCTCATCCTGAGAAATTAGCTGTATACAACAACCACAATAATTTTTATGTTCCTCTCGCTTCCTCAAATATGTTTCCTACCTTTTCCTCCTTGATTTCAGCGTTCTCTCCTGCTCAAAAAGAAGGCATTTGATAGGTCAATCACAGAACTTGAACAAAAAGCTGCAGCTGAAGCAGTGGCCAATGAAGTTGTGCTTGAGAAATTGGGCAGTCTGTTACAAGAAAGGGAAGGCATAGAGAGAAAGCTATCAACAACCTATAGCTTGGGCAGGGATGGGGCGAGCTTGCGATCAAAATCTCTTCTTCCATTATATGATGGGAAAGCAAGGAGCTATTATTTTGGTGGTGCAAAGAAAGAGAGTGTTACTCATGTCTTCCACACATTGAGTGATACATCATCTTCCAGAGAAAACAGCAGCAGTGAGGGAGAGAGTAGCTGGACTTCTTGTGAAGAAGACAAGGGGAAGGCACCATTGGAAGCAGAGAGCTCAGGTGATGCTGGGCTCTTTACAGGGGACTACAAGAGAAGCCCATCAGAGCCAGCATCAAGCTCAAGAGGATTTGTGAATCATGAGGGTGAAGTGGAGTCTGTACAGGCTACAGAGTAACAGAAGATGATGATTGATAGAAGGAACTTATCACAAGAGAAGGGCTTTATCCTCAACTAATTAGGAAGTAGTATCACTTAGTCATACACATAGAGCTTCACATTTCCCACATACACAGAAGACTTGCAAATTGTAATGCAGCAGTGGCTGCTTATCTTTTGACTACATGTGGACCAAATAGGACCAATGGCTAGCCTTGATGATTATGGATGTGGAGCCAGCAAAAATGGTACTCTTTCAATTTTGCATAGGATTCATATGGGGATGGATGAGTACGTATATTTTCTTATGTTATGCATATATTGATATATAAAAATAGTCTTATCAAGCCAACTCCACTAATAATTGACCTGTCATAAAGTCACATCTTTACAGAGGTAGTTTAATGTTAAAGTAATAATAACCGGAGTTTTATCGAATAGTCTTGTATTATCACACAAGTTTATATATTTTGTTATGTCGCACAATCAAAAAATAATCTGATATAAAAATAATATTATCTCACACAATTTGATATATTATATTGTTAAATATTTAATTTATATCACAAATTTATTTGAATAAAAATTTATATAAATTAAAACTAAAATTTACTCAAATCAAATTATTCAAATTCGTAACAACTAACATGATACATGAAAGTATCTAGTAAAATAAGAGCATTTGTGATAATTGTGGCATTTTCTGTCCCCTTCAACTTTCCCCCTCCCACCCATTAACAATCTTGAATTATACCATCAAGTTTATAAAAAACATAATTATAGCATTATAGATGAGGATTGCATAACAATTAAGACTCGTAAATCTCGATTAATCTTCATAGAAAAAATAGAGGAAAAGTAAAAGACGATTTAATAAATAAAAAAAGTCAATGATATCTCCTCACTTAAAATAGCTGCGGCGGCGAGAGCCCGCCTTGTTCCGTACGCCGTAGCGCATCCAATCATCACCTCTCTCTCTCTCTCTCTCTCTCTCTCACTCGCAGACGACGAGAGCCTCTCACTCGGAAATCCGAGACATCTCCGGGCCTTCTGATTCAGGTCGGGGCATTCTAACAAAACCTAATCTCACTCAATTCATGGTAAGTGCACTCTTCGAATCCCTAATTTTAGGTCGGTTTCTATCATTTTCCTCTTCTCCGTTTGGTTCCAAGAAACCGCGGAATTTTAAGTGGGAAAGTGAATAAGTTTTGAGGATTAAGCTTTAATGCCTTTTATCCGGCAGCTAAATGGAGCTTGAATGCATTCTTAATCATATGCCATTGCTTTCTCTTTTTTGTTTAAATATTTCTTCCTTCCTTTTTTTATTTATGGGAATTGGTGATAATTCATTGTTCTGTCTGCTTCTTGCTTGATTTTTTTGAGTTGAGGTAGTGGTGTGTCTGGATATTTGGTCATGTTAAAAAGTGTACAAGAGAATGTCAGTTTATTATACTACATGATTATGTTATATTAAATTATTGGTTAATTAGTTTATATGTTGGTGGTTAGTTAATTTTATTTCAGTCTCGTATATTTCTACCCAAAGACCAAAATTGAAGACATTTGTGTACTGTAGAGAAGTTTCTGCGCTTACGATTGTTCATGTATAGATTAAGTCTTGGTTTTCTGGTCAACTGATGATTATACATGTACTGCAGAGAAGTTTCTGTATGGCCTGTTAAATAAAAATTGCTTCTTCAATAAATATGGAATCTGAGGATTTTATTGTCATTGCTGCTTCTGGTGATTCTGGCTGCGGGGATGTGAATGATGAACTTAATAATAGTCATTGTGACTCTAAAGAGGTTGATTCTCTACCTACTAATTCTGAGGATAAAGAAGTTAAACCAAACAGTGAGAATATGGGGCATGAGAGCGACGCTCAATATGAAGGCAATGAGAATCTGGGGCATGAGAGCGATGTTCAAAATGAAGGTGGCCATTGCATACTGGAAGACAATCTTGAAAATGAATTAGTTGGTAGCGATTCAGACATGGAAATTGAGGACATAAGAAACCTCCCTGCTTTGAGCAGTTATGGTTCCACAGATGAAGAAATCAAACTAAAGGGTCACAAGGAGGGGGGTGTTCAATATGCAATACCAGAGTCAAATTTTAACAATGATTCGGTTGACAAGTCGTCTCTGCTGCAAGTACATGTTGCAATGACTGAAACTTCTACAGTTGCACAGGAGTCAAATATCTTGTGCTCAAAGGTGCATGAAAATGGTCACCTTGCAGTCCAAGATGCAAGTCCTTTTGGAATCCACAAAACAGATGGCATTCGTATCCTTCTCCACGTTGCTTATCCTTAGGTTTTTTTCTTGTATATTATCCAGATCTGTTTAACTGAAAAACTTGGAAAATACACGAAATTAGGTTTTGCTTCTACAACTGTAGATTGCAGTATGCCTTAAAAAATAATTTTAAGGATACTGAAATTTAGGTTGTTTTCAGTTTATGGCATGATTGTTTAACTTCTGTTCTCCATAATTCAACATTGCCAGCTATATCAGGTGTTAAGAGAGCCCGAATGACTATTGATGAACAGCAAGCTTCAGTGTGTGTAACATATAGTTCCTTAACAAGGTTGGGCTGGAGTACTCTTCTTTGCGAATTATTCTTATATAATCTTAAACCAACAGATAATCCAAAGTAATTATTGAGTATATATATAATCCTAATTGTGGTTAGTTTTCCATTTGCCAATTTCTCAGCATATTTCTTTTTAATTTTTCTAGAGCTAGTAAACATAAGCTTGAAGAACTATTACAGCAGTGGTCAGAGTGGCATGCTCAACATGTTTCTTCATCTCAAGTAAGACTCACTCATTTATACTAGGGAATATGATTCTTTGTATTTTATTATCAAGGATATTTAAGAGCTGGGTAGATTCAATATGAAGCTGTTATTTATAAGAATTCTATTGAAAAGCACCAAGAATAAAAGGTCAAACTCGTTTAAAATAATTAGATCCAACCCATTGTATCAATAATCGCCATATTTAACCCAGAAAAAAGGAGGGGGAGGGGTTAGAAACAAACTAATAAAAAAAATCTTAATTTCAGAATGAATAGAGATGTCTGGATTTAATTGAGTTCTAGATTATCAGATGACCCTTCTAATCTACTCCTTAGCAACCTTACTTAAGACAGTTTCTAGGATCTGTTTCCCCATCATGCTTTTAAATTGAATTTATTTTTGGTCATTTCTTCTCAATAGGATGGGTTAAGCGTTAGTTTGTAAAGAAAGTGCTTAAGTTCCATTTGCTTTTGCCTTTGAAGACTTTACTCAAAACTTGGGGTGTGTTCGGTTTAACAATCTTAAGGTTTGTGAAATGGACTAAGCTTTAAAGAATGAATTCTTTTGTTATATTTTTGGTGATATGTAATGAAAGCAAGAATATCTAAGAGAATGTGAAATATTCAATTGGCAGAGTGAATTAAATGGGTGTTACCTGTTTAGAATTGTTGACTAAATTGTGATGGTGCGTTTTGTGCATTATATTTCCTTTTTCTTTTGGCTGTAATGGGTTTATGGATACTACTTGAACCATGTGATCGTTCAGGATCCTACTGAAGTGGTGGAATCAGGTGAAGATACGTTCTTTCCTGCTCTTCATGTTGGTACAGAGAGGACGTCTGCAGTGGTGAGTATCCTGTTATTGTGCCTATTTTGCTCTGTGTGTCTTGTGTGCTTGAGTTGTGGCGCACAAAAACAGGAAAGAAATAATGTGTTTTATGAGTTTTTATCCCTAGTACAATCTCATTTGTTCTTCTGAAGTCTTCTTTTCATGTGCAGTCTTTTTGGATGGACAACCAAACAAGGAAAGGACAGAACAAGGACTCCATTCCTTTGGATAGCAATTATGTGCCTCTATATGATCGTGGTTATGCCTTAGGTTTGACTTTGGCTGGTGGTTCAAGCAATGTGGAGGGGTAAACATTTTTCTCCCTTATACCACGTAATCTCAATTGAAGTGTTACTTTATTTGTTGAAGGTGTTGCAGTTGGTTCCTTATTTACCATGTTTTGGATTGAATCCCTTTGATAGACTTATTTAAGTCCTTGATCTTTTGGAAGGGAGAAACCACCAGACCAAAAAAATGATAATAAATAGCAAGAGTGTAGGTTGAGTGGGCTCCTAAATCATTAGGTGTCTAAGTAGAGGTCTTCATTTGATCTTTGATCTAGTCATGGCATGAAATGTAGGTTTTGTCAAGTGTTAATCTGTAGGTGAATTTATTTGAATCCATTTCATGGTTTTTTATAGCATCACTTCTACTTATAAAAAAAAGTTGTTTTGTTCGAATGACTTACAGACTTTCTTTATCTTTCTTTATTTTATTTAATTTTTAGAGGCTTGGAGATCATAGATGATGCTAGCCGTTGTTTCAATTGTGGTTCTTACAATCATTCGTTGAAGGATTGCCCAAAGCCTCGTGACAATGCTGCTGTCAATAATGCCCGCAAGCAGCGCAAGTTTAAACGAAATCAGAATGCTAGTTCTCGCAATTCAACTCGATATTATGAGAATTCTCCAGCGGGAAAGTATGATGGTTTAAGGCCTGGTGTTCTTGATGCTGAGACACGGAAACTTTTGGGTCTTGGGGTAAATCACAACTCATTGTGTTGAATATATAAGACTTTTTTATTTTCAGTGGTGTTTTCATATTTGGCATTATAATTACGAGGCAAATACTGTGAATTGAATATTAGGCTCAATTGCTGATTCTTTTAGCTTAGAAAATGATATATGATGTACTTTCATTCTTATGACCTGAATTCAGATATATTGTACTGTGACTTTCACCTTCAAGAAACTAAGGGCTTATAAGAGAATATTTGGTATTAGATTTGTCGACAAAGCCATCCCAATCTGATTGGGATGTAAGATTTGCTGATAAAGTGTTGTATTCTTGTGGAAATAACACATTTATGAAGGTGTATTTAGTTATTATGTAGTACCATACCATAACACTTATTTGGTTGAGATTGCAAGACCATTGAACCTTCTGAGAAACTAGACTTGCGAGGTTCTAGTTGATTTTGATTGTTGAATGTTGTTTTTTCAATTTAACATGTAAAGAAGTTTTTTGTTCTTTCAATTTAACATTACATGTATTTGATGAATCTGCCGAGGTCATGTTAGAGTTTGGTTTCCTTCCTAGGAGTTTTTATTCTTGTAAAACAAATTCCTATTTATTTATTTCATTTATATATGTACCTATTTATTTATTTATTGGGGGGTTGTGCAGGAGCTTGATCCACCTCCTTGGCTGAACAGAATGCGAGAAATTGGATACCCACTGGGATATCTAGGTAATTTTTTACTCAATTTGGTAATGTCAGTTTGATGAATACTTAATGGAAAGCTTGATGAAGCTCAGAATAATTTATTACAACTAATATTGCTGAAATGTTATGTACTGGATTGGGTTGATTTAACTGCATTAGGGTCGTCTTAAAAAAGTCCTGGTTGAAAGAGGCTCACAGTGCTTTGGTTGTGGGTGTGCATTTCCTGGAGAGATTATTCTCCAAAAACTCTGTAGATGTAGGGGTATCTGCTTAGTTTAACGGCCTCTGCTGATTTCCTGAAGAGTGCCCTTGAACATCCTGTTTTCTGGAATAATCAAACTTTGGGTTTATAGTTTTAACAAGCTACTATAATGTTTCTCCGCTGTTAGTCATATTTTTTTTATTGTACTGGTTCCTTTCCTTTTACATTTTAGATTCTTTTTAGCCATAACACTTTATCTTGACATTGTTAGATCCGGATGATGAGGATCAGCCATCAGGGATTATAATACATGCTGATGGGGAAATTAAGGAAGAACAGGAGGATGGGGAAATTATCGAAACAGACAATCCTCCTGAACCTTCTGAACCACCAAGGAAAATGACAGTCGAATTTCCAGGATTAAATGGACCAATCCCAGAAAATGCTGATGAGAGACTTTGGGCACCTGGACCTTCATTTTCAGATCATTCTAGGAACCGCTCACACAGCAGATCGAACCATTATTCTGAACCTGTCAGCAGAGGGCATCACCGTGAGCAAAGGTGGTCCCGGGATTTTAGAGATGATGGTCCTCCTGGTGTTGACCCAGGTTTTGCCCCATCTAGTTACCCTCCAAGATATGGTACTTATGACTATAGTTACAACTCCCAAAGTTCGAGTAATGTTTCAAGACCAAGAAGCCCTACCTTTGGGAGGTCCCAATCAGACAGAGGTAGAAGAACCTCTTCAGTCAGTGAAGGTTCTTATCCATACTCACCCTCGAATTCTCGTCACTCAGCAAAGGATTATGACGCGGCCAAATTTGAGAATTGGAATGATGTTAGCAGGAATGACTATGACCCTGACGATTCAACTCATAGTAGGGATAAGCTAGACAGGCATCGCCATCACCGTAGAAGGTAATGGCGGTGACATGTAACTAATAGAGATGCTTGTGTTGACGGATATATAGATGATTTAACTTAACCAAGGATTTGTACAAAGAACTAGGTGGACCTTGATATGTTTAGATGGCTTGTGACCGTCTATTGTTGTATGTTATTCTCTAATTGTATTTTACTTTTATTTTTTTGTTGAAGATTGTGTGTTTTGTTTTCACTATACCATGTTCTTTCTGGTCAGAATTTTTTCAGGGCCTCGTCAGAGCTGCATGATCATCAACAGATGTTGGGTTGATTTCATGCAGCCTGAATCCCATGGATGCTTGTTTTCTTTTATATTATATGCTTGTTAACTACCTAATCCCCACGAATTAGTAGAGTTAACCTTTTAATTTCCGCATCACAAATTAGTACCAACACTCTTCAAAGAATGAAAATTGTCGGGGTTAAAAATTTCATGCAATGCGTACTGTATTTGCTTTTCTCATGCGATGAGAGAGAAACTGTGGGAAACGTTGTTGGGAATTTTTTTTGTTTCTTATGAAACTCCAGTCAGAGTTTGTAATGGAATGTCAAACAAAAATTTGGGTTTTGATGAGTTATTAATATTATACATCACTTATTATCATCCCATGGGAAATAAAATAATAAGATGGAGATATTGAGTTTACTCCTATTAAAGTAGGAAAAATATACTGTGTGATTGGCTACATAAATTGATTACACTGCTGGTACGTTAGTTATATATAATAATTTTCTAATTTCAAATATATGTATGATTAAGTTTCTGTTGTTGAAAAATGGAAACCTGACTTTCAAAATAATGATGTGGTATTTTTTATTGATTGAAATTTAATTTACTTCGAAACTCATTTATTCACAATAAAGATCATTATTAGTAAATAAATTTAATGAGTCTAGTATCATTGTTGATTTTATACTGATTTACCAACATTTATGTAAAAATTTTTTTTTTTTAAAAACAGCAATTTTTGGAAGGAAAAAAGTTCTCGTTCTAAGATATTTAGGCTTTTATTTTTATTTAGTAAATGATAAAGTGACATAGAGCTCAATAAATAAATATAATTAAGCCTTAGGGTGGGCATTTTCACTGTAAAACCACGGAACCGAACCAAACCGCTCCTAAAAAAACCATAAAAAACCGTGTTAACTTTTTTGGTCAAATACTGTTACAAGAATCGAACCAAACCGTCCTTAATAAGTGTAGGTGCCGGTTTTACACCTAATAAAACCAAGTTGAACCAAACCGCACCGTAATTATAATTTTATAAATATATTTATAGTTTATATATGATTTTAAATTAAAAAGTGACCAAAAACATTATTTATGGTTTATATGTATGGTTTATTGTTTAATTTCTTTTGGATTTTTGGTTAGATTGGAATTTGGAAAGTAGAAACTATTAATTATTAAACACTATTAAACATATTTGGAGTTTGGACTTTGTATTTGTGTATTACATATATTTGTTACTTTTTTAGTTGTTAGTATTTTTAATTTGAGCTAAAAAATTGCTCAAAAACATATTTGGGCTAAAAAAATGCTACAAAACATCTCGAATTGTGTATAGTCCTAATTGTTCACCTGTAACACCGAACCAAACTATAACCGTATAAGGTTTGGTTTGGTTTTCCTCTAATTCTTACCGTACAATGCACCAAACTAAATTATTTATGTATTTATGGTGCGGCTCATGGTTTTGCACATATACTGCACCAAACCGCTTCGCACCCACGTCTAATTAAGCCAAGTAGAGAGAGTCGCACACGGCACACTGTCTTTGACTCGAATAGAAAAAGAAAGAAAAAAGTCACAAACCGGTCTTTATTTATTTATTTATTTTTCTTTCTAAACTGGCACTCACAGCGCCACTTCGAGGTAAAAAGGGTATTTTGGTAATTTAGGAACCTTCTCTCCTTGGAGAAAGTCTCACTCAGTCGGTGTGTACTTAGGATTAGGAACTCGTAGGTTGTAGGGTTCCACTATATAAGAATAAGACGAGGATTGACTACTTACTCGTAGCACTGTAATTCGTACAGCGTAAACTTATAAATCATTAAAAAAGCTTGCTTGTACTCGTCGTGGCCCCACCACTTGTTGGGAAAGTGGAGGACACCAGCTTCAAACAAGCCAATAAACAAAGAGGTCTATTTCCTTAAACCCCTCTCTTTCCCTAATTAGGGTTTTTCGTTCTTGCTTCTTCTTCTTCCGTGCTATCTTTTAGGGTTTAATTATCACTTCCGAAACGATACATCAAATCGGAATTCTCTTCTGCCTCACTGTTGATTGCGATTTGGTTGCGCGAATTTTACAATTTGAGTTTTTTATTTAGTAAATTAGTGCAGGCAATAAATTTCTGAATTTTGATTTGGGAATTGAGCGAATTAATCGCTCTTTGTTTTGTTGGAATGATTTGGACTATGATGGTTTCACGAGCAAATAATTAGGGTTATAACAGCTGGTTCCGCGCAAATACTTGCAAGTGAAAATTCAAATAAGCAGAGGAAACCATAAATTCATAATTTAAACATCAGTGAACTAAATCGAACAGTAGCTGATTGCCAAAAGTTGCTGTGGACAAATTTTAGTGAATTATTGTTTAGAAACGCCTTATATATTAGAGATACAACGATGTTAGTTTTTCGATGATGGAAAAAAATTGGGGTAAAACTTCAATAATTGCCTGCAGTGACTCAACACTCAAGCATTCTGTTTGTTAAAATAATCAAGCTACTTCAAATGGTGGATTTTATTAAATTGGTTATTTTCATTCCACCATTCAACAATCGTCACTTATGAATTGGTTCCTCCTTTTCTTTCATACTCAATTTTTGGTAATTTACAGTTTCAGCATGAACGAAGAAGACTTGTAAATCAGCAAGATGCCTGCAAGGAATTACAATTCAGGGCAAACCTTTGGCCATATACCGAACTACCCTTCAACTCCATTTTTGCTGGGAGGGGATGGTTTATGTCATCAACCAATAAAACGCCAAGTAGGCTACTTGAGTGATTGGCGAAATGGTCCTAGAGTAGACTGCTTTCGTAATTTGGTTAGAAAAAAAATGTAAGTCTCAGAAGTTTGCATTTCGACATGAGTGGATATATTATGTATTGTGTATTCTTAATCACTACTAGCATATTCATTCTTCCTCAGCGCTGAATTTTTCTTGGGAAGTACCAATTATGTGTTGGGAGAGCTAGCACCTGACTTTGTGTCTGTCTTGGAAAAACAGCTATTTATGGAGGCTACTTCGGAGGTATGCTATTCATATAATACAATGAAAATTCAGTTTGAGAAGTTTGTTTATTTACCTATAATTTTGTCCTATGGAATGGGAACTTGTCAAATGATAGCCATTTGTTGTCATGCAATTGGTAATTTCTTTGAATTTTGAGTCCTACTAATCAATCCTCATAACATGCTTTTTGGCGACTCAGTGACCTCATCAGTGAAATTGAAGGGGAAAAAGTGCTTGTTACGCAAACTTTGCAGGATTTAATTGTGCTATTTCTTGTTTTCTTGGAATATTATGAATTTACATGCTACCTATCCTGAAGTTTTAAATTTTTAATATGTTTTAGGAGGAGTATGTGAATGAGAAGACACTTTATCAACGGATGCAAAGCTCACTCCAGAAAAAACTATTTGATGCAAACTCCAGTGAGCAAGTAGATGCCTATCTTAATTCCCTGTTTTTGCCTTTCTGTATGACAATGCCAACTTCAGGGTTTCCAGATATGTTTTGCAACTTGGATGCTGCAGAACTGCCTTTTAGTTGCGTAAGTGATGCTACTAGATCTGACTCCATTGGTAATAGTGCGAACAATGATGATCGCGTTAACTTCATAAAAGGTGGGCCATTTGTACCTTTCAACATTAACTAAATTGACAATTGTGTAGTTTAGGCTTATATATCTAATGTCATAATTGATATTCACTTGTAGGGGTCCCTTTTAATGGTTATGAGCAGGGAGATGCTAATAGATTCATTACTTCTGATGAAATTGATATGTCTTGCTCATTGGGCCCAAGGCAAGTTGCTACTGAGATAGTTTCTCCTCTTGAGGAGACTTCATCAATCACTACATATTCCGATGCCAATCAGTTTTCTGTTATTGGAGGTTTTGCTGATGGTACATTATCTCCTCAAGGGAATCTGAGTTACAGTTCTGACATATCATTTGAAAATCATGTTCAACAGCAACATCTTGACCATGGTATGCTTTGTAGCTTTATGATTAATTTTTTCTGATTTCTGAAGTCGTGAGTGATACTTGAGTTATAGTTGCAAATTGACAAAATGTGCTATTTTGTAAACTTCAGTTTCTTTTAGGTCCCTAATCATGCATAATTCTTGGTGACCATGGCTTGATTCAGGTTTCGTAGTTACTCATTAGACTGGGTAGAAGTGGCATTGGTGTTCTTATATGAAACCACATAGTTGGATCCAAGACCCAATTACCCATGCTCCCCGAGATCTCCCATTTTACATTTGGTCAACTTGCTTGATAAATTGTATCCACTAATCACTGGTCCAATATGTGGTTTTCAAGGAGACCTATTTATTTATTTTTGTCTACTAATCTGTGCAGAATTATATAGTACTTTCTGTTGTTCAATTTGTCAAACTATGATCTAAGAAGATTTAGATTACTCGAATAAAAATATTGTATTGGAAAACATACTTAAGTTTGACATGTCTATTCATTCAAATATCTTCTTTCATTTTCTTTTGGTTTCTTTCTTGGCCTCCTCATTTCTTGGTGCTGTTTGCCCATTCTAACAATTACTTTTCTTGTGAAATTGGATCCTATAAATGTAAAGGTCATTTGGGGAACCCCCAACATATTCCAATGGAAGTTCTTGAAGTCTCCAATATTCTTCCTCGCATAATCTCTGACAGACCAATCTCAACTCTTCAGGATATTGTGCAATCTCATTCCCAGATAGTAAACTTTCAACATTACCAACTACAACCGCATCAACCATATTTGTGGCCTCAGGTTCCAACAGAACAGTCACATGGTGCTCAAGAGTTTGCGTCAGAAGGACCCTGTTCAGGAAATATGCTGCATTCATCAAAAGGGATGAATATGGAGGATAAAAATGTAATTTCCCATCTATCAGCTCCTTCAGTTGTTCAACCTTGTGCTTCTGAAAGACTTTCACACTTTTCAGTCCCCCAACATAGTCCAATGGAAGTTCCTGAAGTCTCCATTATTGTTCCTGGCACAATCTCCTTCAAACCAATCTCAACTCTTCAGGATATTGTGCAATCTCATTCCCAGATGGTAAAGTCTCAACATTACCGACTACAACCCCATCAGCCATATTTGTGGCCTCAGGTTCTTCCAAAACAGTCACATGGTGCTCAAGAGTTTGCTTCAGATAAATCCAGTTCAGAAAATATAGAAGATATGCCGTCTTCTTCAGTTGTTCAACCGTGTGCTCCTGAAAGACTTTCATACTTGCAGCAACAGCCTGAATTATCTGTTAATACTGAAGTAATGCACATGGAGATGGAAACAGTCAAAATTTCCAAAAAATCTCAACATTATCAACTACAACCCCATCAGCCATATTTTCGGCCTCAGGTTCCTTCAGAACAGTCACATAGTGCTCAAGAGTTTACTTCAGAAGGGCCCAGTTCAGGAAATATTGAAGATATGCCTCCTTCTTCAAAAAGGATGAGGATGGAAAATAAAAATGAAATTTCTCATCCATTGGCTCCTTCAGGTAATCAACCTTGTGCTCCTGAACGACTTGCACACCTGCAGCAGCCGCCTGAATTTTCTGTATCTGTTAATGCTGAAGTAATGCACTTGGAGATGAGACCGGTTAAAAACTCCATAATAAAGTCTCAGCAGTATGGGCTACAATCCCATCAGCCATATTTTCAGCTTCAGGTTCCTCCAGAACAGTCACATGGTGCTCAAGAGTTTGCTTCAGATGGACCCAGTTCAGGAAATATTGAAGATATGCTGCCTTCTTCAAAAAGGTTGCAGATGGAAAATAGAAATGAAATTTCTCATCTATGGGCTCCTTCAGTAGTTCAACCTTGTGGTCCAGAACGACTTTCACACAAGCAGCAACAGCCTGAATCTCCTGCATCTGTTAATGCTGAAGTAATGCAAGTGAAGATGGGACCAGTTAAAAATTCCATGAGGATCAGTGATGTTAGTAAAAGTGATTATGACTATATTTTGAAACTGAATCAGGAGAGTGTGGCCATTCCTTGTGGAGGACTTTTTTGTCATCAGATGGACCAAATAGACTTTACTAGCAGTAGTAAGATTGTAGACAATGTCAAAGAAGTATCTGAAGGAATGGGGTCCAAGAGTTCCCTTTTTTTCTCAGAAGAGATTAGTGTTGATTTTAAAGAGGGGGAAGTAAGGACTAAGTTCATCCCAACAGAGCCAAAACCAGAATCTTATTATAAGGAAGTAATAAAGCCAGAGAATCCAGAGACACAGGGTGTTTCTTTAACTGAATTTTTCACAGCAGAGCAAATCAAGGCACATTTAACGAGTCTTGGGCAGAGCATTGATCAGGTAGTACTTTTTCTATTCATCATTGACTACTTGTCTGGTTAAGTTTCTCGAATTGAGGATCCATGCTAAACATACGTGATCATGTGCACAAACATACTTCAATTCAGAAAAGCTTTATTCCAGCCAATTCATTAGTTTTTACCTTGCAACTCTCTCTCACACACACACTCACACCCCCAAGTTAGCCTTTAAGTTTACTGCCAGGGCCCTTTTCTATAGAATTATTTTTGTCCATTATGTCACTTCACTATACCTTATATATATATTTTTTTTGGGAATTTTCTCTTTCCCATTTAGCTCTTTCAATTTGAATATCATCCTTTGGTGATGCAGTTGCCATTCCACACAACAGGCCATTTTATTTGTCTTTTCAGAACATTTCGTCTATCTTTTCCTTAGCTGGTGCTTTGTACCTTATGATTAATGAGTACCAGATATGTTAAGTGGAAAGGCACATACGAAAGTTACATGAGAAAATCAAACAAATAAGAGTTTATCATCATTTACATAAGCCAATAGCTATTGATGAAACAGGGTTTTGTCTACTTTTTTATTTTTCAAAACACTTGCTTTTTTAACTATAATGGTGTCCCAACATCTGCATGTTATATGTACTTCAGAAATGAAATATAACTTTTAAAAAAGAGAGAGAAACTGCGTGATATCACAGCAAAATGTGCGAAAAGCTGCCGAGTTATGTAGAATTGTGTATACCAAAATCTGCCAAATCTTTTTGCCTCCACAAATCTTTCTTTTTCCAAGAGCTTCAACTATTTTCTAATTGCCTAGGCTTGTGTTGATTGAATGTGATCATTAATGTTCTTATGCATGCTGTTTAAAACAGTTGATGGAACGAGGAAGCAGTGATGAATTGTGTCAGTTGTGTGCACTGGGTAAGCGTGTGTTTGCCCCGGCAACAATATATTGTTCATGCTGTGGTGCCCGTATCAAGCGCAGTGTAAACTATTACAGCACACTAGAAGAACATGGTACACAATATTACTTTTGTGTGACGTGCTATAAGGAGTCTCGAGGTGGAAATATTTCATTTCGTGGTGTCTGTATTTTGAAGGCAGAACTTAATAAGAAGAAGAATGATGAAGAAACCGAAGAATCTGTAATTTAATTCATCCTGTCTTTTTGAATATTTGAAATATGGAAAGTAATGACTAAATTCCTGAGGCTTTTTATGCACTTGCAGTGGGTTCAATGTGATAAATGCGAGGGCTGGCAACATCAGATATGTGCTCTCTTTAATGATAAGATTGGTCTGGAAGGCAAAGCTGAGTACAGATGTCTCAAATGTTTGTTGAAAGAGACAGAATCTGGAGATCGCAAGCCCTTACCAGAAAATGCTGTTTTCAGTGCAAAAGATCTACCAACTACCATGCTTAGTGATCACATAGAGCAGAGACTCTTTAGGCACCTCAAGCAAGAGAGAGAAGAGAGAAGAATGGCTACAGGAAAAGAGTTTTCTGAGGTAAACATTGGGATTAATTCATTTGTAGCCATTCTATATCTGATTTATTTTGCATTTAGAGAATATGTGTGTTTTGAGGCATTTAAACAAAAATATGTGACCATTAGATAAGTTTCTTGAGATGAATGCCTAGCACTAGTAGTTATGTCCTAATCAATTCAATCATGGGTTTCTTGATATCAATTAATTTTCCATCTGATAAATTTGCTTATTTTGGATATTCCTGTCTGTATCTTCAAACAGAAATGGTTTATATTTAACAGTCCTTTGAACGGTTGAAGCAGCTTGTTTGTTGCTATGTTATTTTTCATGGGATTTTAGTTCCAGGAACGGAGGATTTTGTTGTCAAAATGGATTATTCTGTTGAGAATTTAGAAGTATGACATATTTGAATATTGAAAAAATAAATAAACACTGTGCCAATTAGTCATGTACTAACCAACACAATCATGGGTTGCTCCGATATTAATTACAATACAATCAGACATTCCTGTTTATATCTAACAGAATTGGTTTATGATATACAATCCCTTCCTATCTGCCTAAAGTATCTATTTTATTTGATGGGTTGTTAGGTTCCAGGAGCGGAAGATCTTGTTGTCAGAGTGGTTTTATCTGTTCGAAAAACACTAAAAGTGAAGCAGCAGTTTTTGGATCTCTTTCATGATGAGAATTACCCTGATGAATTCCCATACAGATCAAAGGTGAGATAAAGTTTACAATCCAGAGATTCTTGTGTTGATATATGAAGTTATAAAATTCTCTTGTCATCTGCTGCTGAATCTACTCTATTTCAGTATCACAGCTTGTATATTAGGGTTTCAAGAAAATGTAATATAATTCTTTTTTGCATTCAGGTTATTCTTTTGTTTCAGAAGATTGAAGGGGTAGATGTATGCCTTTTCGGAATGTATGTGCAGGAGTTTGGCTCAGAATGTAGTCATCCAAATAACCGTTGTGTTTATATCTCATATCTGGATTCCGTTAAGTACTTTAGGCCAGAGGCGAAAACTGTGACCGGAGAAGCTCTTCGTACTTTTGTTTACCATGAAATATTGGTAGTTACTTTGTTTCATTTTTCACTTTTTCCATATGATTATTCTGGTCGATTTGAGTTTACTATTGGTACAGTTAAATGACATGCATGGTCAATTAACTTTTGTCTTTTTACCCTTGTTGCCTTCAGATAGCGTACCTTGATTTTTGCAAAAAAAGAGGATTTGTGACCTCCTATATATGGGCGTGCCCTCCTTTAAAGGGAGAAGATTATATTTTATATTGCCATCCAGAAATGCAGAAAACACCCAAGTCTGATAAGCTGCGGCAATGGTCTCTCTCTCTCTTCCTCCTTCCCCAACCTCCTCCCCCCCAACCCCCAAAAAAAACAGTGTCACATGTGTGTGTCTTAGCTGACTTTAACTAGTTCTTGTGTGCAGGTATCAGTCAATGATTAAAAAAGCAGCCCATGAAAAAATTGCAGTCAATTTTACTAATTTATATGATCACTTTTTCATACCTACTGGGGAAGGTAACTCCAAGGTAACAGCAGCTCGTTTGCCATATTTTGATGGCGACTATTGGTCTGGTGCTGCTGAGGATGTGATCAGGAAGATTGAACAAGAAATAATGGGAGACTCACGGAGGAAGGGAAAGAAAACAGTAACAAAGAGAACTTTAAAAGCCATGGGACATACAAATCCTTCTAATGGTTCCACCAAAGATATTCTGCTGATGCAAAAAGTAAATATTCCTTACCTTGGCCTTTCTAATTCTTCCTGCTAAATTTTTCAAAGCTCAGATCATTTTGCATAGTCTAGATGAAGCAACCTTGGTGGCTTAAAAGCTTTTAATAAAACAGTGATCCCATTATCCAAGGTCTACAAAATGGGGAACAACTTTGGAAACAGGAACATATATATCCCTATCTATTCAAATGAGACAAGTGTGTAAACTTTGATATATGAGGGTCCAAATAAGGCATATAAGTGATATAACTAATGCTTGATTCTTTTGTTACCTCTTGTAACGGCCTTCAACTTTGAGCTGCTAGCCTGCTACTTTCCTAGGAGTTAATGAGGGCAATAAGTTATCCAAATGCTGAGGCACTTCTGGGCAATATCTCAATTCCTTGATCACAATATTGCTACTTAAGCTAGTGTATTTGTTACCTTAAGTATTAACTATGATATAATTAATAGGTCATAGATAGGAACAAATTGTCTGTACCAGCATTGTTGAGTGCATAAATAATATTAACAAATTTACCTTCTTTTCCTCTTATTATATGTCTATCCACTCACTCTCTTCCATTTTATTTTGTTGTCTCTCCCTTATTATCTGGGACAAACCATTTTACCCATCAAGGAGGACTTCATAATTGTCCACATGCATTATGTTTGCACGCACTGCCATGAAGCAGTATAATTGTCCCCTTATTATATCCCTATCAACTCACACTCACTCTCTTCCATTTTATTTTGTTGTTTTTTCCTTTATTAGCTGGGGCAAACCATTTTACCCATCAAGGAGGACTTCTTAATTGTCCATATGCATTATGTTTGCACGCACTGCCATGAAGCAATATTATCTGGGAGACAATGGTCTTGCAGTCAGTGCAAAAATTTTCACCTTTGTGAAAGGTAACTAAGTGCTTTGAGGTCTTGATTCCTCCTTCAATCAGAATTGTTTTTGTGTTATTGATTGTTTAGATGTCACGATGTCATGATCCTTGTGTTATTGATATGTTTAGATGTCATGATGCTGAGCGCAACCTTTATGGAAGGGACATTCATATATTAATCAACAAGGAACAACATGTACTCTCTCAGGTGAATCCCAAACCTTCAGAGCTCAGGTGTTACATTGAAACTTAGATGTCCCTGTAGTATTGCATTATATGCCTTGGTGTATAATATTTTTGAATCTTAATTCATTTGGTAAATCACATTCCGGGACATAATACTAAATTATTAACAATATTAGGATATCATAAATTTATTACTATTTTTTTTATTATTAACCCCATACCTTTTTATATCACAAAATAAGGGATATAAAATATGGGTATGTTTTGCAATATACATGCTTCAGGGGGGTTAAAATGGGAAGCACAAAAGCGAGAGAATTGGATTCTCATCCGATAGGGATATGAGATAAACACAGGAGAGGGTGGAGATGAGATGCTGTCACCCTCGGGATATCTTTATGTGTGGTGCGCATGTGAGATGCTCGTGCCGCCCCTACATAGATTTGGATTCCAATAGCACACCAAACATAATACCAATTGCATTGTAAACTCAAACAATTACTAGGTCACTAGGGCATATTTTGAACATATTGATCTCAAATCTTGTCAACATGTATAACGTATCACCCCCCTTTTTCAGGTTATGGTGGAGGATGTGCTCTCTGATACTAAGGATGAAGATGTTATTTTGAACAATGGCTTGTTTGAGAATAGGCATAGTTTCTTGAGCTTTTGCGAGAATAACCATTATCAGTTTGACACACTTCGACGGGCCAAGTATTCCTCATCAATGATTCTGCATCATCTTCGAAATCTTACTGTACTGACTGCTGGGAGCACATGCAGCATTTGCCATAAGGGTGCTGTGGTTGATCAGAGCTGGGCATGTGAGGTCTGCCCAGGGTTTGATGTTTGTGCAACATGCTATCAAGAGAAAGGATATTCTTGTCACATTCATAAGTTGACTCAATGTTCGACCACAGTTAGCCGTGAGACAGAGAGTAGAGAGGAACAGCAAAAAGCCTTGCTGGTAAATATTCATCATCTTATCCTCATTGCATGTGTGCATGTCCACTTCTCTATAACCTTAAATAAATTATAATAACCCATGTGTTACCTAGTAGTTACACATTGTAAATATCTGACTTATAATGTAAATATGTGGTGCAGCTAAGGGAATTTCTAGATGTTTTACAACATGCATCCAAATGTCACCCAACCAAGAGTCAGCCTTGCTCTTACCCATGCTGCCGCGAAATGAAAAAGCTATTCTTCCATGTAAAAAAGTGCACTGTTCGGGTTGCTGGAGGTTGTCGACACTGTACGAAGGCGTGGAACGGACTGAGATTGCATTCGAGAAACTGTAGAGAACCAAATTGTGGTGTTCCTCGTTGCATGTTCGTTATCTGCACTTAGCTCCTCCCCCTTTTTTAATTCTAATTATCTGCATCATAAAAATTGTTACAAATTTTGATTGGATTATATGGTGTTGGGTTTGAAGGGATCTGAAGAGGCATGCAGAAGAGATGCAGTTGCAGTTGCAGAGTTAGTCAGATAGCAACCAGCGAAGGTTGCTAACAGTTGATGGTCTCAAGTGTACAGATAGGGCAGGATTGTCAACACCAGTAGAGCCTAGTGTATAGAAAGTTGAGAAGCGAACCATTTCTAGAGTTAGCTTTAAAGGTAAAAAGTTTTTGTCGAAGAAGATTCTGTCCGATACCAACCACATGTATTATACATGTAAATTAGTTCTAGGGGCGGAACATAAGAGGGGCCATAGCCCGGGCAATGTTTTTAAAAAAGAATACCATTCTAAGTCTTCTGATAAATCTATGTTTGTACCTTAAATTTTTGAGTTGCGTATGAATGTATGATGGGGATGGAAATAAATTAATTGGGTTTAAATACCAGCACTATTTTTAGATGAAAAAACTTACTTCTATATGTATTTTCTAATGGCGAAGAAATAGACGAAATATAAATAAAGAGATTTCTTATTTTTCATTGTACTAATCATGTCAAATTGATATTATTACATTTTATCTCTACGTTATAAATTATAATTGAACCTAAGGATGATTCAAACTCAAATTTTGACATCGGGGATCATTGACTTTGACCCATGTGTATGCTAATGAGAAACTAGAGAGAGAGAGAGAGAGAGAGAGAGAGAGAGAGAGAGAGAGAGAGAGAGAGAGAGAGATATGATCATATAGTTCAAACAATCATTCCCGAACGTAAGAGAGACAAACTTTCATACAAACAAATGTGGAAAGGGCAGGCGGAGCTCAGTCCAGCATTAAATATACACTGGCTACCCCTACATCAAATTATATCTAGCATTGTCTTACAAAAATAAGAAATGGCCCCAGTATCCTCCTGAATCCTAAATGAAAAAGGACAAATAGGGTAATTAAAAACCCCATCTCTCCGCCTGAAATATTTCCATGGTTCTAACTACACTTAAATTGCTAATACACAAATACTACACATTAGAAAGCTAACACCAAACCTAAACAAGATGCTGCAGTCAGGTTCCATCCACATCCACAGCTACCGCCACCTTGCTGGAAACAGGTTTTCGAAATTATGTTGTCAAGAAGGTCCAAAGCTTCTTCCCTATCGAGGCTTGACCAGGATGTCCAAAATCATCGTCTTCCTCATCATCTTCAATGGGAACAGCGTCCCCCCCATTGGATTCACTCCTATACTCGTCTCCATCAACATACTCCTGACCCCCTACTGGAGAACCATTCACCTCTTCACTCACTGTTGCATTCTCAGCCAAATTTTTTCTTGTATTTGCATCACCATCTTGATTGTCTGCAAGGGCCCCACACTGCAGCAGAAAGCACAAACGGAAAATCACATCAAAAAAATTAGAGTTGGCACACATAGACTGAGCATCCAAATAACCTAAAGCTATCTACTTCAATGGGCCAGTGAAGAAGCTTCTTGTACACTCACCCGCACAAAGTGCGTGCTTCCACCATTCTCACCAGCAACTCCTATTGAAGTAGAAGGTACAGCTTTAGAGTAACGAATCCCTGCCTCTGCACCTCTAGCAACATCAGCCTCTTCTTCATTTTCTTTGGCAAGGTCAGGTGAGGCTACTGCAGCAGCATCTGTAACTCCACTGATCAAAAAATGTGTAAACTTACAAGTTAGTTACATGAAAATGGCCACCAAGGAATCCCAACAGTGTCATAAAATTTTTTTTAAAATCATATTGTTACTAACTTATACATTGTCTGATACATACTACTCTAGAAATGGTAGCTTTAAACACCCTCAAATAACTGACATGTCGATACAACGAATTCCCAAGTTCATTACATAGTGCCTTTTACCTGCCCTAGGTTCAGTCAAGTAAAACAATTGAAGGACTTACGTTTTGTGTCGCCGGAGATTGTACCGTCTTTCCCCTAGAGCTTGCTCATCTGGAGGAACTTTCTCTCGCCTCCTCTTACGCTGGCCAGCCATGAGACTGTCAGACCGTCCTTCACTATCATCCCCACCATGCTCACTTACAGCAATTTGAGATGTCTGAGCATGGCCACGCTTCCGTCCATTTCTTGCTGTTCTTTTACCAGCAAGACTAGAACCACCATGGCTTTCAGTATGCATATTGGCAGAATCCTCAGGAACCCCATTTGGATACTCGCTGTCATTTGTTTCAAAATCCTCCCCAAGTATAGCCTTGGCATCTTTGACAACTTCTTTCACAGAGCGTGTTCTGTTAACTCCAGGCCTGCCTCTCCTACGTGGCTTTTGACGACCACCCTTTGAACCAGAAGGCTGAGAATCTTCTGGGACATCAGGTGCCTCACTGTTGATGTGGCTGAGTTCATCAGCTGAAGGATTTTGATCAGCTTCAACTTCTCTGATGCTGTTGTCAGATTCAATCCTCTGAACATCAAAAGAATCACTTGCAACTCTAAAGTAGAGCTCAGCCTCATTTTCAGTGCCATGTACTCTTTTGGATGTTTCTACATTTTTCTCATCAGAAAATGGTGTCTCCCTTGCCAAATTTTGAAGAGCACCGCCAGACTCAATCTTTTTCCCTGGAGAGAAATTAAAAATCTTAATTTTTGAGGTGCATTTGCGAAGCCAAGACATTCCACCAGAAACAGGAGATCTTGAATCAACACCAGAAAATATCTCATTATTTTGCCTCTCAGCAGCAGCCAGATTTTCACCGAGATATTCCTTCACATAGTCATCACCCAGTCTTGGCAAGGGAAGGATCTCTGCATTTTCAATTTCAGTTGAAGGTTGTAGAATAGAAAACTCAAAATTGGAGATCATTTCACCACAGTTCTTGCAACTCTTCAGTTCCTCAATTATTGAAATTAGACATCCTCTCTCCTTAAGAAATTGTTCCCGTCGGTCTCTCAGTTTCTGGTTAAGGTCCAGAAGTTCACTAATGTGTTTTCTTATTTCAACACGGTGCCTTTCAAGATGCTCCTTATTTGCATCAGCTTCTTGTCTTTCCTTTTCTATTTTATGCCTTTCCACTTTAATTTCTTCCATTTCTCTTCTAGCTACTTCTCTCAAGTAATTAACATTGTCTAAATCTCTCTCTCTTTCTTCAGCAAAAGACTTCTCCCTTTCACGCAAGGGTTTCTCCATCTCTTCCAACCGATTCTGCATATCAGTTTCAAGTTCTATTTTCCGCGTCTCAAATTCATGCTGCATTTGGATTCTCTCACTTTGAGCTTTTTCAGCTAGTACTGACTTCTCATGCTCCATTTGGGCTGCAAATGATTCCTTGGCCAATTTAAAATCTTCTTGCTCCCTCTGTATGTAGTCCTGTGCCACCGCCTTTTCATTCTTCAACCTCTCTTCTTCAATGCGTTTCAGTTTTTCTACTTCTTCCTTATGTTCAGTCACATTTTTCAGCTCCTTCTCAATCTCAGCTCTTTTGTCATCCAGCTCTTCCCATTCTCTCTCAAAAAGATCCTTTTGCTGCTTCAAGTCTTCAGCTTCCTTCAGAAGCAGTTCTTTCTGTTGCATGTACTCGTCAATTTCCTGTTTTAATTCCAACTGCAACCGGTGATATTCTGACCTCTCTTCTTCACTTATTTTGAGTCGATCCCTCTCCTCACTAATCTTCTGTAGCTGTTCTTCATTATCAGCCCTTCTCTTCTCAACTTCAGCCAAAAGCCTAGCCAAATCCTCTTTATCAGCAAGTATTTGTTTCTTCTCGGTTCCCAAGTTCTTCTCCTCAGATTTAATGGACTTCTCTTTTTCCTTAAGGGCTTTCATTTTTGATTCATAGTCCTTCTCTTTCTCCCTGAACTTTTCCCATCTCTTTTCCAATGCCTGCTCCCGTTTTGCAACCTTCTCCTCCATGTGACTGATTTCAGATTCCTTCTTCTCTACATCGACCACCCTGTTTCTCAATTCATCATCCAAGGATTTTCTCTTTTGCTCAATTTCCAACTCAAATTCACATTTCTTCGCATCCAGAATTGCATTGTGTTCATCAATAAGCTTCTGCACTGCAACCTGTGTGTCCCAAGCAACAGAAAAGAGTCAGGTGCATGATCACAGTAACAGAACAATGATTTCACTCTTATAAAATTCAACCACAAGGCACCCCACAAAACAATAGATCCCAAATGAATAGAGTTTTAAACCTTTTGAATGCCAAATTCATTGAAATGGCTAATTTTTCCACAAAAAATTTAACCTACATCCGATACGAACATATAAAATGACATGTTAGACCCTAACAAGTTTCCAGATGTTAGTTGTAACAAGTTTCCAAGTGTTAGTTCTAAGTTAACTTTGATGACCACACAAGCCACACAGGATCATCACATAAGGTCCAAAATGCTTTTAATGTGTCCATCTCTATCAACTTACTCTTTCTCTAGCATTGAGCTCTTCTTCCAGCGCAAGTAACTCCTTCTCCTTCATCTCTAGGTTCATTCTCATAACATCATGTTCCTGCATATAAAAGAAACTTCTTACTAACAGGTGAATTATGAAAAATTGAAAAAAAGCTCACCATAAAGAACTACTTGCCTTTTCTTTCAGAGACAGATTTGCCAGCCTGCTGCTTACATCTACTTCTTTCCTTTTCAATTCTTCGTAAGAAGCATCAATCTTCTTCTGTGCATCTTCAAGGTCCTTCTCTTTCTGCTTAAAAATCCTATCATTCTCATTTGCCCTCTCCTCTCTTTGGTTGAGAATTCTTTGACCCTTGGCTAGCCTCTCTTCTCCCTCTTGCAATTTCCTTTCCCATTCTAGCAAATCCTCCCTCCGCTTAGACAACGAAGTCTCATGTGCTTCCTGTCTGAAGAAAGTCAAACCAGCTAAGTTAAAACAATAAACAGCTTTAATATTTAAAGTTTTTCAGAGTTGCTTCAAAGTAATGGATTGTGAACATTTGATTAACTCCACCACCCCCTCCCCTCTAAACCCAAATATCAAGGGCCTGATCATACTCAGAATTGAAGGATAACCGATCTCTCCGAAGTGCACCTTCCCGAGCCTCCAAGTCTTTTGATTTTCTCTCTATCTCTGAACTTTTCCGGCTCACCTCAGCTAGCTTGGCATCAGCAGCACGCAACTTGGCCTCTAGCTCCAAAGATTTCTCTTCTATGCTAGCAACCAAAGCATTTGCCTCGGCCAACTTTGAATCAGCAGTAAACTTAATTTCTGCATTTTCTGAACGAATTTCACGCAAGGCCTTCTCCAGCTGCAGAACGAATCTACCACTTATTAGCAAATGCCAAACACAATTTGTTTTCTAAAGAATAAAACAGATTTCAACAATAACCATCAAGCCACAAGCTTCATTCCAGCAAATGAAGCCACAAGCTTCATTTCACAAAAGAAAAATATTTAATAAATCCCTGAAACCTATTTAAGATCACAACTTCCTTCCACACGTGACTAAACTAGTACAAATAAGGTTTATTGAGACCATCCCTCGGTCAGACCAAAGAAACTTAGAAACCTCTAAGGAATTGTCCATACCAAAATAAAAATGGAGTTTTCCATGGCTGTCCAAGGCTTAGGATTTCAACAAATTGAGATTTGACCACTAATCTTTATTCAATTTAGTTTATCTTTATTTTTCTTCTAGGGAGAAAAATATATGGGGGAAAGAAAGTGAGGCTGCGAGAGAGAGAAGAATTAAATAAATAATGTACAATTAGGGGAGTCTGAAACTGGAAATGGGGAAGATAATCTTACATCAAGCACACACTGCTTCTCAACCCCCAAGGCCTTCCTCAAATTCTCCTCTCGCTTTTCAATTTCAGATATTGCAATCAAATGTGCAGCTTGTTCTCTTCTGACAGCATCTTTTGCTTCAGCTAATGACTGCCTGAGTTCTTCATGCCTAGAAGTCCACTCCTTTTTCTCAATCAAGAGCAGCCCCATATTGTATTGGTATTCAAAAAGCTGGTCACAGAGACATGCATAATATTAATAATAAGAAAGCATACCTCAAATAGGAACAAAGACTAGAACCTTGTCAAATTCAGCCAATCCAAAACAATTTGTAAACTGTAAAGTCTATACTTAGAGTATGGATAAGGGGCTACAGTAATTAACAACCATTAAACCACATCCACCTGACTCAGATATGAGTCACAATGACACTATATATATGGAATATTTATGAACAAAAAGGCCACTGTCATGCTGACAATAGAGAACTTATTTCCTTACCTCATACCCCTTAAGATATTCATAATTTTCCCTCTATATAATGTACATTCAATTTTTTAAAAAAAAATCAAGATTATTCCATAATGAAGTTTTGCAGATATCATCAAACCTTCAATTCCAATGTTAAGAACCTCTCTTTTGTTTTTCTTTACTCTTTTAAGCTCGGCATCTAGCGACACCGAAATAATCGGATTATCCCTCAGCATTATGAGAACATTAATAATATGAACTACCCTACCATTGATGACTTGGGAAGAGATGTTATTTTTATAATCCACAAACTAGTATTGTAACCACACAGCACTAATGTGCCACTAACTAGTTTTGCGATATCGCATTGAAGTTGACTTGGAAATCTTTCCTGCAGATTATGGACTACAGACTAAACATTTTAGATTACCAACCAAACTATAGGGATGAAATTAGAAGCGCATTCACTCAAACTTCCACATAAACACAAAGTCAATAACTACGTTAATTATCCTATTCAAGTCAATTCCACCAACCATCATGCTCCTAAATCACATACCCAGAAGAAAAGAAAATCAACAAATTCGAATACTTTCTCTTTATCCAATATTATGCACAAGTTGAACGCTTGACATGGTAGCATATCGAACATTGCAAAATTTAAAAATACATCAGTTACACTCCACCAACCTCATTTTCGAGCTCTGAAACCTTCTGAGCTAACTCTTCGCGGTCGGTGGCTGCCTCGCCGGACCCCACTAACATCTTCCCCCCATTCTCAAGCAGCGAACCCGAACCCGGTGTCGTGGGTTCAAACAAGGCAACCCCTTTCCCCTTCGCAACGTTCCCATCCCCCTCAGAGTTCAAATTCGGAGTACCCGATTTCATGTTCGAGCCCGACCCAGTTCCGGTCTTCTCGGGCCCAGTTCTAGGCGTAAGAGACCAACCCGACCACCGCTGCGGCGTAAACATCAAGAAACTTTCCACAATAACCCCAAAAAGATAGATCGTAACTTCAACTTCATAAGCACATGCACACGGGATTCAAGAAAACCCTAAAATTCAGAAACCGAAAAACTTTAATTCGAGAAAATTCCCTGATTGAAGCAACGAACGAACTTTTGCGAGTGAAAACCAAAGCCTCGACGCGATCGGAATTGCTAAATTCCGGTGAATTGATAAATTCCGGTGAATTGAAGTCCCAATTCGAACGAAAATGAGAACATTAACTTAGCAGGCTATCTCTCTTTCTATCCGCCTTCTCACTCTTAACAAGAACCCTATTCCGGACGTGAACGGACTTCCCCAATTCCGGCGAATAGGAGATTTGAAGTCCGATAACCTCTCGAAGCAACACAGTTTCTTTCTCTCTCTGTGTTCAGCTACCTTTTGTGTGCTTTGCGCGGATCACTCACGTTCCTTCTTTTTTTTATTTATGGGCCCGCCAGGAATTCCATTCTGGCAATTACTAGTATAACCTTGAATTTGATATAGTTCAATGCGGTATTGGTAGGGTAGTCGGGGAATTTAAATGGATGGCGTCTATGGAATGCAACGTGGGCGCACGTGTGTGATCTTTGCTATGACGAAGTTGCCCATGGTTGATAAAATCCCGTTTGGAATGGTGAATGGGTAAATTGTGAGAAAGGTGGGGGTAATTTGATAATTGCGGGCGTGTTCTGGATTTCCGAGAATATACCTGTATTGAAATGCCACGGTGTTTTGGAGCTGTTAACTTTGGAACAATAGGGATTGGGTCTTGAGGATAAGCATCTCTTTGTCGCATGTGGCTTCTTTGCCATCATTAAGAGTCAAGACTCTCTCTCTCTCTCTCTCTCTAAGTTCTAAGTAGTTGTTTATTGTGGCCCTCTGGCAGATCAAAAAATGTTGTTTATTGTATAATAAAAGATTTTTATATTAGATAGAAAATTAAATTTCAAACATTTCAAACGCTGTCATATCGATAATTAATTGGTTGATGATAATAACATAGATTTTAAATAATTAATAATTTTATAATCAAGAGCAAAAATAATTTATCACATAAAATAAAAAAAAAGTGAGAAATAATATATTTAAAAAATAAAAATAACAAGTTGTGTTGTGTGGCACATGATAGTGTGGAGGGACGACCATGCTGTAAAATGTGCTGTGGAAATTGATTATTTTACTGGCAACGTGCCAAGAAGATTAGGAGAGAGAAAGGAGTTAAATTTCAATTTTATGGAAATTTTCGATGGAAATTTCAAGAAATTTTAAATTTCAACAAAAATTAAATAAAAATAACAAAAATTACTATTAAAATACAGAAATTTTGAATGAAACTTTACTATATATTTATTTAGCATATTACTTACAACCTTCATAAAAAATATTGAGAAAACTAAATCCTATAGTAGGTTTCATGTGATATAAAATATTTATAATGAGCGCTGGAGACAAATACAGTTAAATAATATTAGTATTATTAATAAATGAAATTAGTACATTATTTGTACTCTATTTTTTTTAGAATAAAGTATAAAATATTAGAAATTTAGGTATTTTAAGATACTTTTAATTATTTTTTTGTGTAGAATGTATTAAGGTTTATGATTTAAAAAAACAAAAAAAACTCTAAAATCAAAGACCAAACGAAATTNTCTAAAATCAAAGACCAAACGAAATTCTAAAGTTAAAAGACTAAATAAAACCTCAAACAAAAGCCTAAACTTTTTTTTCAATTGTTTAAATGTCTCAAAACCCAATTAACTCTAAATTTTTTTCTTTTTTTTTCCTTTTTTTCTTTCTTTTTCTTCTTTCCTTTTTTTCTTTTCTTCATTTTTCCCTTTTCCTTCCTTTTTTTTCCTTTCTTTCTTTTTTTTCTTTTCCTTCTCTTTTTCCTTTCCTTTCCCCCAGACCGTGCGTGAGCAGTGACTTGGTCTTTTTTTTATTTTTTTCTTCCTCCTTCACAGTGGCTGCCACTACAAAATCCGGCCACCAAGCCAACCTTTTCCGGCCAACCCAAGGCCACCAACGGGAACCCCAGGCCCCGGCCATCTTCTCCCTCCTTCCTCCACGCCAACCGGCCACTACAAGCATCGGAAATTGCAAAATAAAAGTGAGCCACCGCCGGATTCTTTCTCCAATTCCGGCCACCTCCGAGCTTTAATCAACATTTTTTTTTTTGTGGGTTTTCTTTCTGTCACCGTAAGCTTTCATTCCCCTAAGGTCTGAGGTGCCAATTTTGTGTAATTGTGATTTTGATTATTAGGGTTTGAGTTTTATTCGAAATTTACTCGAAATTTTTAAGGGAAGATTTCAAAATTTCGTCCCCTCCCAAAAACGAAATTTTACACCTTGGGTGAGGGGGAGTTCATGCATCTGTTTAAAGACAAACAACCTTTATCAATCTGTTTAAAGCCAAACAACCTTTATCACACAATTAAAGCAACAATGTCATTGCATATATAAAGTCGAAAGTGTGAGCAAATGGATCCAAAAAAAAAAAAAGTGAGCTAATCCGCTATTGACGGTGCTATTAATAAATTGTAATGTGATGCTAATGAGGATGAGCTATTGCGGCAGCACATGTTAATGAGTCTTTAATGCCACCTATGGTTCTGGATTTATATATGAAAGGGCTCCACAATATTACCTCATTTTGCTAATTAAATTCTAGAGGTAATTAGTGTAGGATGCATAAATTGCATCTTATTTACTCTCTAATACGCATATACTTCAACATTAGTAATAAGGTATGTAATTTTAATAATAAGATAACATAGCTTATTATGTGGATATGTGTTTTTTGTTTAATTACTGTCATTTACTTTTTTGTTCTCCTTTAATTTTTCAATTTCTTTTGTTATTTTCCTTTTCACTGTGTTTATATGCCTTCCACGTACCTAAGCTTCGCCTTCTCCTTAATTTTCTTTCCTCTTCACTGCGTCTATATTCAAACAAGAGAAACAAACACACAAAAGAAATAAGTCAGCAAGCTGCCTTTAGCCTACAACTAGCAAGCTTCCTTTGGAAGCTTTCCAAGAGCAGGTGATGTGGCCAGTGGCGGATGCACATAGAAAAAGGGGGGGTTGGGCGACCCATCGCCGACCGGCATGACAACTCCCAAAGCACCTCGTAAATGAGGAAATGACCCCTAGAGTTGTGGAAAGCGACCCCCTGCCACCGAACGATGACCCCCTGATTCGGAGGCTACCAATGGCACTAGTGCACCACCAGGCACCGTTACGTGCTTAAGTGTTTGGCTGCTTTTGGTTCTCATTTCTGGGTTTCTCTAATTCTCTTTAGTTTTTATTTTTGAGCCAGGAATTAAAATAAAATAAAATAAAACTGAAGCTATAGGCTATACCAGTATAGCAACCCACCCTCTCCCACCTGAAAATCAAACCCAAAACCCCCAAATTCCCAATTCAAGCATGGAAGCACAAAGAGAGAGAGAGAGAGAGAGAGAGAGAGGTTTTTTTAATTATTAGATATGTATTATAATGTATGTGTATAATATATATGTATTAAAAACAATAAAAAAAATAGATCTTTATAGAGAGGTTAAGTAGAGTATTTTTCATACCAAAAAAAAAAAGTATTTTTCATTTGGATTTGTGGAGAGTATTTTTTACTTGCTTTCTATGGATGGAATTAAAATATATATATATATATATATATATATTTTCTAACAAGTAAGATTAGGAGCGAAGTTTATATTTTAGCTCGGGTTTTCCAAAAGTTAGAGCTGGCTTTGATTGAGGGATTGTTCTATTATTAATATTACATATAAATCTCAAGTTTGTGCACGGTTCTTTAAAAATTTGGCTGCCACTACGCAGCACCAACCAAAAAGATGTCCTAACGTTGACCTCCCAAGTTAGAAATCCTGGATCTGCCACTTGACGTGGCCAAATAAAGGCCACCCAAACTAATTAATGAAATCTGCCTCAACATCACGTACAAGGCCCAACATTCACAACCATAAATTTTTTCATATTGTGCAAGAAGGAATGCATGAAGATCATAAGTTCTTTTAATTTTGTTTTTTGTTTTTCTTTTTTAAGGTTCAATGCCACATTGATCTTATGGAATTCAATTTTTGTCATAATGAGGTTGCAATTCAATATTGTTCTTCTTAAAATCAGTTTCAATTTCAAAATCAAACTGAAACACAGTTTCAGTTCTAAAACTAATGTAATTCAGTTTCAGTTTCAATTCTGAAACTATAATTTAGTTTCAGTTTCAGTTCTGAAACTAATGTACTTCATTTTCAGTTTCAGTTTTAGTTCTGAAACTACTGTAATTCAGTTTTAGTTTTAATTTTGAAACTGTAATTCAGTCTCAATTTCAGTTCTAAAATTGTAATTAAATTTCAGAATTAAACTGAAACTGAATTACAGTTTCAGAAACTGTAATTAAAGTTTAGATTTGTTCTTGAATTATTAGTTTCAGTTTCACTTGTCATACCAGTATAATCAATAAACATCCACCGATTGAGTTGTTTTAATTTTTTCCTTGTCATTTTCTGTCTTTTTCTTGATAGCTGAGTTGTTATTACCTTGAAATTAAATTTGTGGTTATGGATAAATTGATGTTACCTACAAATTAAATAAAAGGTGAGCTATAAGTAAATTATTGAGTTTGAGTGTTTTTAATTAACTTTTTCAATAATTAGTACCTTATAATTAAATCACCCTAAATTCTAAATCAATTCCTATTGTCACTTTCATTATCGATTCATTACATTCACTTATTTTGGGCAATGCTTGTGTTCCCCCATTGGTGAACCTGCTCATCCACCTAATCTCTTAAAAGACTTGTTCGGCAGTGTAGGTTCAAGATTGGAACCTACCATATTTTAGATTCCCTATTAAATATTATTTCTACAAAAAATCAATTTAATCGAATATTATTTGATTATGTAGCAGTTATAAAATAAATTAACAGTTTGATTAAAATAGAAAAAAACATCAACTTATATTTGACATATCACATATGTCCCTATACAAAGGGTCCTCAAAGTACAATGCAAAAGGTACAAACACATGCTATCATGCAATCTTTCTATTTGGCCTATCAATTTTTAGGATTAGGGTTTAAGTAGACGAAGGAGAAAGGTAAAAAGAAAAGGAAGGCTCTAAACAAAAATTAATTTTGAAATTCATAAAAATCTTTGGGGTGGAGGTTGGAGTATTATTAGACTTTAGTATTTATATCTTACTCTCTAAAGGAAACTTCACCAAATTAAAAATTTTAAAAAAATCAATGACTTTTTGAATATAATACAAATTATGGACTCTTTGAAAATCTTAATTTAATTCATTAAAAGTCTTAATTGAATACCGTTAGACTTTTTAATTCAACCAAAGTAATTTAAAATTATATTTGAACACACCCCCAAAAGTTGAAGACGTTAAAAATTTTAAACTAAACATTAGTAATGTGTAGCTAATTTTTAGTGCTTGAGAGAGTATTGAAATTCCTTTACTCTTTTTATTATTTATACTAAACTCTTAGTACGTGCTCTGCATATGTTAATTAAAATTTAAAATATGTGTTTTTATATTTTTATTGTTTAATAAATTATTATTATTCTATCCACCTTTGAAGGGAGTGAGGTGTTTTTTATTTTTAAATTTTATTTTAATTTTTTTATTTTACAATTATATCTTTATTTATTAAGTTGAATGAATGATATTTATGAAAATTTAAAATTTGTTGAAGATTGCAACACCAAACCACTATCCTAGTATTATAATATTAAAAACTAAAGATTAAAGATTAAAGATTTATTAAAATTTTTTTGGATAAGTTAAATGTGGGCTGTCAATTTCTTTTAATAAATTACATTTTAGTATCTTAATTATAAATCGTATTTTAATTTGATATCTCAATGGCCCAGGTTATTCCGATCACCTTCTTGTGCTGAGTTGACTACCCTTTCACTTTTTTTTTTCCCTTTTTGCCCCTCTAGTAAAAAAAAAAAATTCTTCATTTTCCTCCTTCCCTCACCAGACCACTCACCCCCACCCTACCCAACTCAAACACTGGCGCGACCCCACCCAGCCGCTGCGCCCTCACCCCACTCGACCCAGCCACCAATGCGACCCCACTACATCTTCGCCTATTTAGAAATTTTTTGACACTGGTGTGTTGAAATTTTGGTGGTTATTCGGCATCCTATTGTCGAACGTAGGCAGTGTTTTCAGTAAGCAACTACCGAATGGAAAATATATGTGTTTAAAAAAAGCATTCAGAGGTATTCTATCGAACATATTACTTATATTTAGTCATAAATTGCCGAACCTTTCTGTATTTTTCTACAGCATGCTCCCAAATGGGTTTGGAGAGAAGTGGTGGCTTGGGGT
>QANT01003169.1:0-29049 GCA_003254885.1 Purshia tridentata | reverse complement strand
AAATAATTTTCACAACAAAATTATATAAATAAATAATGTGGCATGAATGACTTAACATTTTGAAAATACTATCTATATAAATTTAAATTAACACATAAATATGAGAAAAAAAAAGTAGAAAAAAATTTCAGTTTGGGGCCATATGTAGGAAATCAATGTCCAAAAAAAAGTTCAAAAGCAAAAAAGTATAACCACCTTGAGATCTGAACTTGGGTGAATTGCGAGAAAAGCATGTGTTATAACTAACAACACTATAACCACTTATCTATAAGTCTATGGATTTTAACATATTTAATATACAACAACATTCTCAAGCCATATAAATATAAATTCTTCGGTGGCCCCCCCTCAATGTTGGGCCCTAGGCCATCGGCCTCGGTGCCCCCCTTGCTAGGGTGATTTATGTCGTCTTGGGCGTTAGTCCTCCCTAAAAGAAAAAAACGCTTCTTTGCACTCTAATTTCCCAATATAAAACAGAAAGGAAGAAATATGAAAAACACAAAGTAAATATCTTTTAGATCTTCATATATATGTAAAATAACTTTCATGTTATGAAAATAATTAAATAGAAAAAGAAGTGATGATAAACAGAGAGGTACAATTCCCCTCACATAGTGACAGGACCCTCCCTGAATTTCACCCTGAAACTCGGAGTGATCCTGCGGGCATCCAATATCAAGGAAAATCCTACCGAAATTTCGGCAAAACCTCCCCTGAAATTGGATGAACCCTTTATCCACGAAGACCTGTAAAACACTTCTAAGTACCACAACTCCTCTACCACAATCCAAAGGGTCTCTGACCCAAATTTCCAAAACCAATTACTTAAATTTTCAATAGGTTACCAGAGCCGCGCTACAAAATTTATTAAGAAGATAAAATTTACAAGAATAATTAGTTCCTACAAATTTCAAAGGTTCGCTAAACTGCCTCGATGTCTTTGGCTCGACTGTTCCACCGCTACAACCTGGGGGAAAATTTAAAACAATAAAAAGGATAAAACTAGTAAGACAACTCAGTGAGTGGACGAAGATAAGAAACATTTAACCAAAATGATAAAAATCCGTTATTACAGCAAACTAAAGAAATAGCTTGGCACCAAGATCTCACGTTTCTTTTTAAAATCCCCCCAGTTTTAAATAATTTTCATAAAATCCATTGAAAACTCTATGAGTAAATCCATACTTTAAAATTCACTTTGAGATTTTTTGGAAAATCAATAAAACTAGTTAAGTTGCTAAATATCACTTTGGAACTGATATCATAATAGAAATTCGCACCCAACAGTTACCCACCGAACCTGCCGTACATGCGCAAGGCTTACGACCTGCCGTACGCATGCAGGGCCAATAATCCTGCCGTACATGCGCAGGGCCTACGACTTGCCGTACGCATGCAGGGCCAATATCCTGCTGTACATGTGCAGAGCCAGGGTCTGTCATACACATGCAGGGCCAATATACCTGCCGTACGTGCACGCAGGGCCACCCCCAAAGGGCTAGGCATCCCGACACACGGCCCAAAGCCTATGTGTGTGCCGTGATGGGTCCCAAAGACCTATATAATCTGAAATCTAAAGGGTACTGCGAAGGGTGGTTTGAAAATCCTTTTTCCATAAATTCCTTTTTACCCATAAAAATATATAACCTTTCAAAAACTGGGAAACCATCAACCAACAACTATAAAATTCTTTTTCGATAACCAAACCTTTAATATTTCAAAATGCGAGTAAACCAGGTACGTTTACTTGAGAGACCAAAACATTTCCAAAATCTAACGGGTCGAATAAATTATCACGAAAATATAGTTACCAAACATATCAAATCTATTTCCAAGCATAAATTCTCAAACCATGCTCAAGAATCAATTAATATTCTCAATTAATAAAACTCAATTAAAATTCAAAATATAAATATGAATTTAAATCATGAAATTCGTAAAGAATTCATAAACAAAGTTTAGAAAACGAAGTCCATTCACAGAGATAGCCTAGCCTTGGTCTCCGAATGGATCGTCCTTAGACTCGGGAGTGTCGCCTAACATGAGAACGACAAGACGTTAGAATACTATCCCAAATAATAACTAAAAAAACTATAAAGTGTGAGTTCTAGGCCTTTCACTCCATAATCCTAAATTCAAACTATAAACCAACTTATTTTCCGTCTCGACTCAAAACCCCTGCCACTAACTTATTTTTAATCCGATAATTTCCTCAATTAACCTCCATTCTATCTAACTTGGTCGAGTGTTGTCCGGGTNGTCGAGTGTCGTCCGGGTGTCGTTTCGACAACCAAAAAGTGTCCAATTTCGCCCCAAACTCACCATTTCTCCGATTTCCTTCAAACCAATTATTCTAAACCTCAATAGATCGTTCCTAAAGGTGAAAATCACGCCCAATTTAAATTAAATTACCATGAGCACCTTGAATTTCTAGAAATCTCCAAATGGGCATAAACACCAACCATCAAACTTCCAATTTCCTCCATAATTTCCCAAATTTCTCGTTCCAATATTCGATTATATATATTCATAATGACGGAAATTACCTAAATCACCTAACAATTTGATTCAATTTCAAACACCCATGCTAAACCAGAAATTAGCCTCAAACCCCCAAATTCAATTCTATGCAAACTCTCCAAATTAAACTACCAAACTATAGGGGAACGAAAGACCATGAAAAGGGGGAGAAAACCCACCTAAAATCACGACAAACCAAGGCCAGAAGCGACCGGAATCGACGAGCAAGTGGCTGCTGCTGGGTATTTTTCCGGCGTGATTTCCTGCTGGAAGGGCTGGCCGGCGTGGTGAGAAGCACAGGGGAAGATGGCCGACGACTGGAGAGTGGTTCTTGCCGCCTGGGGTCGCCGGAAATGGTTGGAGCTGGAAGCTCCAGTCGCGCGCACAGGGAGAGTTGGAGAGAGACAGACGCGCAGGTGAGATGGCTAGCTGGGCGGCGCAGGAGGAGGCTGGGTGAGGGTCGCCGGTGGCTGGGCAGGTCGGAGGTTGGCAGGAAATGGGAGGGCGTCGCGCAGGGGAGAGAGAAAGGGAGAGATGTCGGGCTGGGGTGGGTTTTTCTACTGCCTGTGCATGGAGAGGGGGAAGAAATAGGGAGAGAGGAATATTCCAGAATTTTCTGGAATATTAAATGCCATTTCCTCAAAATTACAAGTTTGCCCCTCACTTTGAACCTCCGTATTTCTCAAACCGTAACTCCAAATGACGCATGCTTTGTGTCTACGAACTCGTGGAGTCGAGCTCTACGCAACCATGTCAAAGTCAACTCTAAAATTTGGGTAATTCAAAAAGTCAACTTTGAGCTTTTTATCACGTTCATAACTTTTTAACCGTAACTCTAAATAACCCATGCCGCGTGTCAATGAACTCGTGAGCTCAAGATCTTCCTAACAGACCCAATGTCAAAACTAAAATCTTACTAGAATCAAAAGTCAACGTTGGCCCCTATTATAGTGTACTTAAAAGGTACGGGTCGTTACAATCTCCCCCCGTTAGAAAAATTTTGTCCTCGAAATTTTGCACACGTGGTGGTAATCTAGTTCTCAACTTCCTTCATTTCTTCCTCTGCTCTTCTCAAACTATAAGCCACCACGCTTCCGCTGCGCTACTCTGATTAAAAATACCACTAAATTAACCAACAATTTCCTTAAACTCCCCTTAGTGTTTCTTTCCTAGAACATTGTTTTCCCCCATAAACTATGCCATCTAGTACGCTCCAACTACAAATAAAATATTCTTACATAAGTCCATTACCATAAATTCTTTCCCTCAATCACTTAATCACTTCCATTCTCAATCACCTCCTCCATTCGATCCTAATTAGAACTTCCATTGGCCCCACTTACCATTCCATAATTGATATCGCACTTATCTTCCCAAAATTATTACTTAGGGTCTTACTAAATTCTCCAATTGAATTTAGATTATACTTAAGCTTCTCTAATATCAAACAGAGTGAGTCTAAGTGAGAAAATAAAGTGCGTAATTAACCAAATACGGGCCTTTCACCCAAACTAATTATTAGAGGATTGGTTATTGAAAAGATTTTATAGTTGTTGGTTTAATGATTTCACAGTATTGGAAAGGTCATATGTTTTTATGGGTGGGGACAGAGATTTATGGGAAATGGTTTTCAAACCACCCTTTACAGTACCCTTCAGATCATTAGATTTCATAGGTCTTTGGGACCCATCACGATACACACATAGGCTTTGGGCCTTGTGCCGGGATGCCTTGCCCTTTGGGGGTGACCCTGCGTGCACGTACGGCAGATTCAGTGGCCCTGCATGTGTATGACAGACTCCGGCTCTGACTGAGTTCTGATTGATTTAAATTAGAAATATTATCTGGTTCGCAAGTTTAGTTTACGAGGTAGTAGAGTCACCTAGGTAATAGCTAGGTGGGACCTAGGCTGTTGTCTTAAGGAGACGTTCAGGGTTTACTTTGCTTCTTTTTCTCGAGGTTTAGGTCACCTTTGACCAGCTTACCCGACAGTTGTCGTTGGTTTTTCGACTTCGTTCAGAGTTCCACAACGAAAGCGTGGTGGAAGTTTAGAAAAAGCAGAATCAGGAGTTGTCAAAAGTTGTGGCAAGGCAGCTACTCGAAGGAAGTGAAGACCTTGCGGGTCGTACTCGAAGGTTTCGGAGTTCAGTTGCAGGAAGAGCACGACAGGCTCGTTGCCGCTAGTTTTTTTAGTTAAGGCTTACGTGTTTCTTGCTTGTTTGTGTTTGTACTCAGTTTTGTTTTTTTTTTCCCAGAATGGTATCAGAGCATTTGGTTCGAAACTCTGTAGGCTTCGCACCTAGTGTGGATTCCTTTATGAACTAGAATTGGTCCTTGCTAGTGATAAGTATGGATATGCCTCCTCGACATGGTCGACCTTGCACAAATTGTTGTACATCTTGGGGGAGAAATAGTTTACTTGATTAACACGAAGTAGTAGGTGAAGTTAGAAATTGAGTAATGAAATAAAGTGTTAAATCAATAATTCTTAAGAAAGGAAATTATTAGTTGTTGGATCATATGGTGCTAAAGTGCAAGAATTCTTTTTAGTAAGGTTATGATACTGGGTTGTGGGTCATGTGATATAAAGTTAAGCACTACTTAAGTAAGGTATTATTTTTGGTGCTAGAAGAAGAGTAGAACGATAAGGCCGTTGAAATTTGAGGTGACGTAAAGGAGTAAGGATGTTTTTTTTATAGTTGAAGGGTGAGGAAAATTGGAGCCAAGTGTGAACTGGGACAAAAGTCCCACTAAGGACTAAGTTTTGATAGATAAGTTGGAATGAGTGAGAAGTAAGTGTGGTCATTTGTTAATTCTAGCGAAGTTGAGATTAGTAAAGGAGGAAGTGATGGTTGACTTGATATATGAGTTGACAATTATTAAAGTCATTTTAGCCTTGACACATGGATGATGAGAAATTTTTAGCATGACTTATGTAGGAAGCTCCAGGAGAAGAATGAAAAGGTTCGAGTAAGGAGACATGACTAGATATAAGGAACGATAGAGAAACTAGAAGGTAGTAAGCAAATGGAAAGTAATAGATCCAAAGAAGTGGATTTAAGGAGGCGTTGATTTTATTTTAAGTAAAAAAAGTGTATACAAGTGACGTGCTTTTATGGAGAAGCTAACCGTCCTTAGGGAGAAAACCTTAAAGGAAAGGTTAGGGTGATTATTAAGAATTATATGAAAGTGAAGGGGATGTTGTAATAGAGGTGAAGTGGTGTGCCAATTAATTAGTTTTAGTATGGAAAAGGTGATTAAGGAATGTAAAGGTATTAAGCGATTGAAGAGTAATGAATGTAAGGCAGTGGACTCATATACGTATACCTTATAAGTAATTGGTGCATGCTAAATGGCATATTTTAGTACATAAACGGTGTTTTTGAGGAGGAACACTAAAGGACGTTTAAGGACATTGTTTAGGCTTTAATTAAAGAGGAGAGACTCATTTAGAGTAACGCAGCATAAGCATGGTAGCCCATAGTCAGAGGAGAGCAACAGAAAGGGTTAAGGAACTCGATCAATGATGAGAGCCTAGTGTTTACTCGACCCTCCACCACATGTGCAAAATTTTGAGGACGAAATTTTCTTACGGGGGGAGATTGTAACGACCCGTACTTTCCTAAATTAATTTTTAATTGGGCTCAGAGTTGACTTTGGATTCGAGTGGGATTTTAAATTTTGACCTTGGGTCCGTTAGGAAGGTTTCAAGCTTACGGGTTCGTTGACATGCGGCATGTCCCATTTGGAAGTACGGTTTGGAAGTTTTAAATGTAACAGCAGGCAAATAAAAAGTTGTCTTTTTAAATTATTTAGTTTTCAGAGTAGACTTTGACATGGTCGCGTAGAGCTCGACTCCACGAGTTCATAGACACGTAGCTTACGTCGTTTGGAGTTACGGTTTGGAAGTTACGAACGTGTGAAGAGAGGGGCAAACTTGTAATTTTGGAAAAGTTAGTTTTAAAAGGGGCAAAAGTCAGAGATTTTCCTCACTTTCTCTCTCCTCTCCCGAAGCCTCTCTCTCTCGCGACTTCTCCTTCAGCCGGAACTTCCACCGGTGCGTGGGGGTGCGTCCGATGGCAACTGAAGCTGGTTCTTGTCTTCTTGTGCTCGCGCTTCCCTCCTCCATTTCCCCTTGCTGCCGTTCAGCCCAGAGCAGCCCAGAACTCGAGCTTTCGTATGCGCACAGTGAGAGTCACAGCGGCAATCTTGGCGTTTCCGGTGACGACGAGGCCAAGCACCCGCCCAGACCTTTTCTCCTCGTCGAGCCTAGCTTGCTGGTGCGTTTGATCGAGTAGTTGGAGTGCCGTAAACGGCGGATCGAAGCTAGGTAGGCCGCGAGTTTCCTCCGCCAAATCCAGCTGTTTCTGGCCGCTTTTGGTCGCCAACCCAGGTTTGAGTTTTGGTCCACTCGACCTCCTCTACGTGCTTGTGTAGTCTGTTTTGTTGAGAGTACGTTTCGATTTTCTGGCAGGTTGACCACCGCCGGTCCCGCCACGAGTGGTGGTGCCAGCGACCCGTCTTCCTTGGTTTTTGGCCTCGGGCCAGCCACCCAAACCTGTGGGTGAGTTTTGGGTGAGCTTCTTGACTTTTTGTGTGTTTTCCGGGGTCGGGCAACCACCGTGCGTGGTGGTTCCCGCCCATTTCAATGGTTCATTAGCTTTTTGGTAAACTGGTTTGTTTTTGGTGGACTGTTTGGTCTTAACAGGTACTCAACACGGGAATTTGTATTTCTGATGCCGTTGTGCTGCTGGATTTTGGAATCCGTGCAAAGGAGCCATGAAGGGTAGTTCGGTCTTTTCGTGTGGTACATTGTGAGTGAATTTAAGTTCAGTTAATTCCAGTTCAGTTACTTGTTTGGTTGGTTTGCTTGTTTGTTGTTTGCTAGTTAAGGGGTACAGAATTAGGATTGGAAATCCTGACAGTCTAAAGGTTATTTGAGGTTAAAGGATTAAGTGAGATTTGAGCATTAGTGGGTATTAATTGAGATTAAGTTGGTTATAAAGAATGCTTGAGGATTCTAAGTTATTGAAGGATCTAGTTGGATCCCAAGTAAGGATCTTGTGGATTGTTTCGAGGTGATTTTCAGTTTAGAGGTTTAATTGAGGATAATTGAGGTATTACTGATCACAATGAATTTGATTGGTTTAGAATATTGGTGACCAAGTTAAGGATTCTGATTTCTGGTTTGTGGTTTGCTTGTGATTCGAGGCATTAAGGTGGTTCTTTATTTGATTATTTTACTGTTTTCTGATTTGAGGTTTCCAGTTAAATTTCACTCATACGAGCTCTAGTGAGCTTACCGGGTTTGTGTTGAAACCCAGTGCACCGTGGTTAGGTGCAGGGTTTGTTTTGTAGGTTAAGCAAGCTGAGGAGGCAGTGAAGAGAAGATGAGGCAGTGGGACAAGCAGCATTTTAGAACTGTGTTTTACACTTTGATTTTTATGTAAAGGGGTTTTGTGAAATTACAGTTGTTTTTAATAAATTATTTTATATTCATGGCTCACAGTTTCAGGAAAAAGGGCTTTCAGTTTCAGTTGTTTTTCACGTGCCCGAGGGTCGGGCGTGACAGGGGGTGTGCAGAAACTCTAATTTTTCAATGTGGGATAGGTTCCTTCACTAGAATTTGGCTAAAACTGGAAGAAATAGGACAAAAATTTGAACCGGGTCAAAGGAGATCCACGAGCGAATCCGTTTGTAGAGAGCAAATGGGCGAGCTGACCTTGTTGAGAAAACGGGTCACGCCTCCCCCCTTTTTTTTTGAACGGCCCAAATCTAATGGGCTTTAAGAGCTCCAACGGTCACAATTAAATCATGACTAGATGATCCTGTGCGACGCAGTCCAAGATGCTTAAGTGCAACCGCCTGCATCAGTGCTTACTGTGCCTCATCAGCGAAACCAGCTAATCGGAATTCACCACATGGCGCTAGCAGTCCAGTCAGCATCCACGTCAACATTTCCCTTTTTTCCTATTTTCTTCAACTTCAAATATTCACTAAAAATAACTCTGCGCTTCGAAAATTTCTTTGAAAATTCCTATGGACTCTTGAGACTAAGTACTATTTATCTATGGCCTTAAACAATTTTTTACTTTTAGGATTTTTACAAAAAATCCAAGCTCTCCAAAATAAATTCTGAGAAATTATATTATAACTTAAAATAGTTGTCCAACTTTGAAAATTCGTAACTCCTTCATCCCAAATCCAATTTTAGCGATCCAAACGTCTTTTTTTTAGTAAACTAAACTCTATGTTAACAAGATTAGGCCTTAGTCACCAAGTGTTCAGAAAAATTTGTCAACTCTAACAAGTCGAACATTTTAATTGAAACGGAAAATAAAACACTGAAAATTATGGGGTCTCACACGATATGTTATATTATTTTATGTTGAATTGTCTTACTACTAGAATTAATCTTAGTTTGATATCTGAAACATGAGTGATTAAATGGTTAGATTTGTGGTCCAAACCACTATAACATATCAACCATATCCACATAATATCACTTTTACTTTTAATTTTTATGTTTATTGCTTTTATTTAGGGCAAAATACTTTAAGTCCAATAGTTAATGCCTTCGGGTTTAGTCATTACATTCGAACTAGCATAAATTTGTGAAGTTCTAGTAATGAGTAGGCATGAAAATAAAGGACCCAAGTCGAGTTTTAGATTTTTATCAGTTGAACTTTCATCTTCGTCAGAGAAGTCGATATCGGCCGAAAAATCAACAACTGAGCCCTAATTTTCAATAGAAGTTTAATGCTTTGGTGGTGGTACACCCATAAATTAACATATCCATATGGTGCCCCTCTCAGCCTTAACACATGGCTAAGAGGTTTTGAGCCCAAAATACCCACATACTTACTATAATTTAGCTAATATATTATCTATTGAGTCTTATTTTCAAATCCATTTACTAGATAAAAAAAAAATTACATTTATGTTTCCTACTATTGGTGAAATGTTATAAATATTATGTATTAGATGGATGTCCATATTTATCCAATATATTTATTTAATGTATTTATTACTTGTCTGATGTATTAGATAATAAGTAGGAGTCCTAACTTGAATTTTTATCTCTACAGCCTATAAATAAAGCACATATCCTATATATGCAAATTGATTGAGAAGTCTAAAGTTCCTCAATCATAAGTGAGTGTCAAAGGAACCTCTTATATATTCAAATTGATTGAGAGGTCTGAAGTTCCACAATCCTAAGTGAGTGCCAAAGGTACCTCCTATGCAATCAAGGACAACTTGTTCTTTTTGATTTTGGAACTAAATATCATGCCTCGAACTTCGGGCATCTGAAAAGCATAAAAAAAAATAAAACCTTTAAGCCTTTTTCATGAAACAGTGAGCCATCGGCATAAATAAACAAACTGCAATTGTTCAACTATGTTTAACAAAACCATCGTAAAAAAAGAATTTTGCTAAAACACTTGTGGTTCCACTACCTCGTCTTCTCTCCACTGTCTCCTCAGCCTGCTTAACCTGCAAAACAAACTCTACACCACAACCAATGGTGCACCGAGTTTAAATACAAACCTAGTAAGCTCACTAGAGCTCGTATGAGTGAATAACTTAAACAATAACCTCAAATATAAATTCAATATCCAGAAATTCCTCAAATAACAATTATAAACCTTCAACATCAAAATCAATAAAATAATCAAATGATAAAATCGATTTAATCCTCAAACCATAAAATCCACAAATCATCAATCAAATCAGGCAAGTAAATTCATACACCTCAATTTAATCACCAAATCCTTAAATAAATCACTAATCCTCAACACCATTCAAACCACAATAATTAGCAATACCCAAACAACCTCAAAACTTCAGGATATCCAATCCTAATCCATACCTACTAATCTAACAACCAAGCAAACAATCAAGTAATTAACTAAATTTAATTTCACTTATAGTGTACCCAGAAGAAAAGACCAAACTGCCCTTCACATCGTCTTTTCTCGGATTCTAAAATCCAGCAGCATAACAACATCAGAAATAGAAATTCTCAAGCCAAGGTACCTGTTAAGACTAGAAAAACCAAGTATACATAACAGGGTTCGCAAACTAACTGTGAAATGTCCGAAACAGGCGGCAACCACCACACACGGTGGCTGCCGAACCCTAGAAATCACACAAAACTCACCCAAAAGTTTACTGAGGCTTAGGATTGACTTCCTGAGGTCAAAAGTGGGTCAAAAAGGGTCAAGAGGAAGCCAACCCGCCACCACAAGTGGTGATTCCGACGATGGCAGCAGTGACGGAGGTCGTGGGTAACCTAAAAATCACCAAGTCAAGTCCCAACCAAGCCTAAAAGCAAGATAGAACCCTCAAATTCTGTCACGCCCCGAACTTCACACTTTCATAACTTCTAAAATGTAGCTCCGATTGACACGTGCTTCATGTCTACGAACTCGTGAGATTGAGACCTTTCCAACCAACCAAATGTCAAAACCAAAACTTCGCTCGAACAAAAAGTCAACTTTTAGCCCAAGTTAAAATTAATTTAAAATTAGAAATTACCCCTAAACACTTTATTTCTCAAATAAATTCCCAAAATTCTTTAAAATACTTTTCAAAATAACCTGGGAAAAGTATGGGGTCTTACAAACTACGCCCCTTAAAAGAATTTCGTCCTTGAAATTCTCGAGGGAAAGTAACAAAAAGTGACTTCTCAGAGTCACAAGCAAGCAAGCACAAGCAACCAACCAAAATAGAAAACCCTTTCAAAAATTGTTAAAACAAAACTGAGTACTAACACAATTAAAAAGAAAACAAACAAGCAAGGAAGATGCAATCCTTGACTTGAGAACTAGAGGCAACGAGCTTGTCATGTTCTTCTCGCATCCGATCTCCAAAACCTTCAAGTACAACCCACAAGGTCTTCATTTCCCCCGAGTAGCTTGCTTTGCCACAATTCTCAGTAACTCTCGATTCTGCTTCTTCTGAACTTCAACCATGCTTTTTCTACGCAACTCTGATCGACGTCGAAAAACAATGAACAACTGTGGGGTAAGCTGGTCAAAAGTGACCTAAAACTCAAGAAAAAGTACCAAAAAACAAACCCTAAACATTGGTTAGCCAACAACCTGGGTCCCACCTAGCTACTTCCTCGGTAACTCTACTTAACTTGTAAATTAAACTCACTAGAGTGAAACTGTTAAACCCACTAAGTTCTCTTTTTACCTTAACCAAGCTAACTTCAATTTCACTGAACAACTTCACCAACTGTCACGCCCCGACCCTCGAGCACGTGAATAACATCTGAAAACTGAAACTGTGAGCCCTTTTCTGAAACTGTGAGCCATGAATATAAAACAATTTATTTGAAACAACTGTGATTTACCAAACCCTTTACAAAACAGTTATTCAAATCAAGGTGTAAAAACAAGTTTCTAAAATTCTGGTCGTCCCTTTGCCTCGTCTTCTCTCCACTGCCTCCTCAGCTTGTTTAACCTGCAAAACAAACCCCGCACCCAACCAAAGGTGCACCGGGTTTAAGCACAAACCCGGTAAGCTCACTAGAGCTCGTATGAGTGAAACTAACTGTAAACCTCATATTAGAAATTCAAATAAATAATCAAATCAAGGAACCACCTTAAGCCTCAAACCAAACTCAAATCCAAAAATCCTCAACTTGGTCACAAATCCTCTAAACCAATCAAATCCACTGAAATCAGTAAAGCCGCACTTATCCTCAATTGAACCTTTAAACTAAAAATCATCTCAAAAAGGTCCGTAAGATCCTTACTTGGAATCCAACTAAATTCACCAACTGGAACTCACTGATCCTCGACATCCTTCTAGTACCAACTTAAAAATCAATTCCCAAAACAACCTCAAACCCTTCAGGATTCCCAATCCTAATCTGTACCCACTTAACTAGCAACCAGCAAACAAGCACACACAAAGCAAGCAAGTAACTGAACTGAAAAATTAGCTGAACTCAAATTCACTTCAAAACTGGACTTAAAATTCCACTCACAGTGTACCACACGAAAAGACTGAACTACCCTTCATGGCTCCTTTGCTCGGATTCTAAAATCCAGCAGCACGATGGCATCGAAAATACCAATTCTCGAGCCAAGAGTACCTGTTAAGACCAAACAACCAACAAACAAACCAGAGTTCACAAACAGTTCGTTAAACAACAGAAACAAGCGGGAACCACCACACATGGTGGCTGTTCGGCCCCGAAAAACACTCAAAAAGTCCAAGAAACTCACCCACAGGTTCGAGTGATTGGCCCGAGGCCAAAACACAGAAAACAAGTGGCTGGAACCACCACACACGGTGGGACTCGTGGTGGTCAACGGGTGGTCAACCTGCCCAAAAACCAAAACCTCTAACGTCAAAAACAAGTTACACAGACACGTAGAGGAGGTCGAGGGGATCGAAAACCAAACCTGAGCCGACGACCAAAAGTGGCCGAAAACAGCTGGATTTGGCGGAGGAAGCTCGCGGCCTACCTAGCTTCGATCCGTCGCCCACGGCAATCCAACAGACAATCAGAGCACCCCACTGTGACGGGCTCGACGAGAGGAAGAGATCTGGGTTGGAGCTTGGCCTCGTCGTTGTTGGAAAAGTCGAGATCGCCACCGATCTCCCACTGTGCGCAAACTGAGGTTCTCGTTCTAGGCTTTTCTGGGTGGAACGGTGGCCACGGAAAGGTGGAGGAGGAGGTGGCGAGCACGGCGAGCAAAAGACCAGCTTCAGCCGCCGCCGGACGCGCCCCCACGCGCTGGTGGAAGCTCCGGCTGAAGGAGGAGTTTGTGAGAGAGAAAGGTGCGAGAGAAAGTGAGAAGGACTGGGTTTTTGGGGTTTTTAAAATCAACTTTGCCAAAATTACAAGTTTGCCCCTCTCTTCACACGTCCGTAACTTCCAAACTGTAGCTCCGTTTGACGCGTGCTTCATGTCTACGAACTCGTGAGGATGAGACCTTTCTAACGAACCTAAAGTCAAAGCCAAAACTTTACTTGAACAAAAAGTCAACCTTTGCCCCAAATTTAAAATCAAACTTAAAATTAGAAAAACGCCCAAAACGTTTTACTTCTTAAAAACAAACCCAAAATCCTTTAAAACTTCTTAAACAACCTTGGAAAGGTGCGGGGTCTTACACCAACAGTCAAACTTTCTGTCAATCCAACTTCAAACTCTTTTGAACTTGCTGAGGAGTAGGAAAGAAGATGGCAAAACTTTCTCAAACATTTCTATGGCTCATACAAAATACTTTTCTAAAAATGCTTGGAAAATTCATTTCTTTCTCAAACTTGCTTTGCTGAAACTTTGGTTTTTCCTTACTTTCTTTCCTCTGTAACATCACACTTCTTGGTCCGGGCGGTGTGGGATCACTCACTTCTCCTCACTTGGTAGCTTGCCACTGCCCCGTAGCCGCCCATGTCAAGGTCTTGGTAGTTGAGTCTTGATATCCACATACTTCCGGCTGGTCTAGCTTTGATACCATTCTGTCACGCCCCAAACTTTACATGTTCATAACTTCCTAACTGTAGCTCCGATTGACGCGTGCTTCATGTCTACGAACTCGTGAGATCGAGACCTTTCCAACGGACCAAAGGTCAAAACCAAAACTTCGCTTGAACAAAAAGTTAACTTTTAGCCCAAGTTAAAATTAATTTAAAATTAGAAATTACCCCAAAACAGTTTATTTCTCAAATAAATTCCCAAAATTCTTTAAGATACTTTTCAAAATAACCTTGGAAAATTACGAGATCTTACAAAAACATTGAACACTTTTCTTTGAACTACCCTTTTCAACAAACCTAGAAGACTTCTCAAAAGATTTTTCCCTTTTTCCATCCCTAGAGTTTGACTTACTAAAATCCTTTTGCCCAAATTTTTTATTGCCAAAGTTTCCCTTTTTAAAGAATTTCTTAAACTATTTAGCAAAAAAAGCAAGATCTTTAGCAGTTATTCGAGCATCAGGACCACTTTCATGTTCAAATTCTTTTTCTTTTTATGATTCATCCACGGTTTTAAGAGATACAGAAATTGCATTTGAAAGGATTTTACTGACTCTGTTAGATCTTCAATTCTTAAAGTGTTCAAGTCTTTAACTTACATCAAATAGAAGCCCACGTGCCAAAAGGTTATGTGCATACCTAATGAATGTATTGAGCTCATTTAGATAACTCAAGTATAATCATATCCTCAATTTAATTAAGCAAAGATAATAGATAGTTCATGAAAATAAAGGCTAAGCCCATTTAAATAACCAAATGAGAAATAATTTGTGGTTTGGTCTAAAATATAACTTACATCTAATTAGCTCAATGTGAATTAAATAAAGTTTTCAATATATATTCATCAAACTAGCCATCACCATGGTCATAGTTTAGTTTAGCTACTTTTTGCGGAAATATATATGTAATTTCTTTCATCTCCTGCAAATTTTGAATGTCTATTGCAAGATAATATTGTTAGAAAATGTGGGCGATAAAGTGATTGGGCCTAAGCCCAAAGTAAACCAGGTCCAGGGAAAGAAAAACTGAACCATGTACTGAAGCCCAAAGGGCCCACGTGAATCAAAACCCAAAATCAGAAACGGTAAAATTTCTTATCTTAAAGACATAACCCATATAAATCTCGCCTTTAAAGACCCACGAACCCGAATAAAGGCGCCAACGATCAAATGCATTAAAGAACATAACGGGAAGAAAATGGCGCGAAGGTAACGGAAGGATTATCGTTTGCTATATAAGAAAGGTCGTGACCCCATGAAAAGGGATCGAAACCAAGAAAGAAAAGAGACATACTGAGAGATATTTAGAATTATTTTCATTCATTTTGGCATCGGAGTGTTATTGCAGGTACACCCTACGGGAGATTTCAACAATTCAAGGAGACGAAGAAGTTCGAAGCAAGCGCAACGATCGAGTGGAGGGCTCATAGTTGGCTGGTTGATTGTTGATTGTTAAAATTAGGCCCAGCAAGAATTTTAGCATCAACAGAAAACAATATATGAAGTAATTTAACTTGAAAATAATGAGGTAGAAGGCTTATATATGTCCTTGAATCACATTAGCATGTAGTGCAAGAAATTTGAAATACGACATTTGTATTATACATACCTCTCCATGTTAACAAATTGTGACCCTACATGCCGACCACAAAGTTAAATTTTATTTAAGAAAAAATATATAAGTTGTTATAAATATTATTTATTAGATGGATGTTTATATTTATCCAATGCATTTATTCAATGTATTAGATAAATAGTATAAGTCATACTTTATGTAAAACTAGGAGACTTGGATGTTCATCCCAAGTCATCCCTGAAGCCTATATATAATATAACCTTCAATTTCAAATTTACTCACTATTCTACTATCTTTATACACGTTGCACAACTTGTTTCTAGTATATCTAATCTCTATATGTGTTTAGAGATTTAGTGGGAGATTTCAAAAACCACCGTCAGACCCGACACATATTACGCAAGCTCCTCCAATATTTGCTATAATGCTATAATTATATATGTTTATTGATGATTATTGTTTTAGTGGTTTATCTCTTTCATCTTTTCGATTATATATATACTGCATATTTGGGTTGAGTTCTTTAGTTATAATATGAGATTGGAATTTATGTCTTCGTCTATATATTGTGAAGTTGATCTCATTGAATTATATGCTATTATACTTTATTTAATTTATGATTGCAATACTACTTCTTGAGTTTGCAGCTAGATCTCGTTGACTTATAATCAATAATTTGGAATCAACTTTGACAGTTAACAATTCTACACATATATCGAATGCATTAATATTTATTCATAAGCACTTTGTTATTAGTGCATGTCTATTTTCAAACCTGCATGTATTGCTATATACTTACTTATATATATAACTTTAAGTTATGTCGAATTATTTGATTCTTATTGTACCATTGTATTAATTTGATCATTAAGGCCACGTTTGTTTCACCTTAACATTATTCGGCTTAGTTAAGACCTTAAGCCCATGTTTGGTGAGTTTGGGCTTAAAAAAATCAGGCCTTAGTGAATCCTCTTTAACTTAATGAGCCTCCTTAGGAGGGCTTAGTGAAACCCATCCTAAAGTGAGGGTTTAGCTAAAAACCTCCTTGGCTTGTACTACCTAAGACACGAACTTAAAAAAAAGAAAAAAAAGAAAAAGAAAAGAGAAAACACTCTAACGTAGAAAGGAGACGACTGGAGGCGACTAGAGGCTTCTAGAGGTGACTGAAGAAGAAGGATAATGTCGACAACTAAAATTATTGGCCAAACCAGAAAAAGGCAATTCTTGTAAAATTTATAGAGAAACGTGTATTGATTGGAACTATGGTTCAAACACCAAATTAGATATAATAAACCAAAAGGTTACAAATGGGTTGTTGTCATAAAGCAAAATTAAATTACTAAAATGACACAAAATTTCTCAATGAGACATGAGATTTGATATATATTCACCTACTGTAGATGCAACCACGAAATGTGTTCACTGCGTATGGAGATTTACATATATGAAATACTTGACGCACATTACCAAGCAATTTCCTAAAGGATTTAAAGCCCAATTTCTATTGAAAAATACATAATGCAGTGAAATACATGACTTGCTTAAAGTAAATCCTTGAAGGATTCAAAGAGCCTGAAGCTCAAATTATGTACTCAAGTTTATTACCATAAATATGGTCTAAATTGCCTCGATGAGTACTTTGATAATAGATAAATCGAATTTGAATTCAATGTCTATGCAACGTATTCAAAACTCTTAGATATGAATCAATTAGAGCTCCTGATGAGTCTATGAGAACATACGAGAATCCGTACATAGCAATGGCTAGTTATGCCATTATTCCAATGTTCCTAGTACATTCATAATCCTAATTCATTTGATTGTTATTATCTTGATACCTTTATCTGAGATCATTTGAGAATTGTTTCTAACCACTTGATTTAGTGGAACTATATATATATTGATGACATGGTTTAACAGAAATTCAATGGTTTATCCCCTATTGATATACTTAAAGGCATGTGCATATTAAACACTGCCAAAAGTCATTATCTTGAGAAGATGACATTTGAGATGAATCATCAATCAATCAAATTAAAGCTTTTGTTATTAGAGGAAGTAATTCATCAATGGAGCATCTAATTATTTTGCATGTTGTACTCTTTTTCCTTCGATTGGATTTTTTTCCCACTGGATTTTTCCTAGAAAGATTTTAACAAGACATCATTAAACACATCTAACAATGTATTATTGATTTTTCTAATTGCTTCCTTCGGTTTGGTTTTATCCCACTGGGTTTTCCAAGCAGGTTTTAAGAGGCAAACATCATTGATTGAAGAAATTATATAAGCATCAGGTGGAGCGTGACATCAAACAAATCAATATATCACATTGTACTCTTTTCCCTTCATCCAAGTTTTTTGTCCCATTTAATTTTTTCTAGCAAGGTTTTAGTGAGACAGTGTCGCACGTCTACCATAGTTTTGAGAAGCACATGAAGATTGTACTATTTTCCGTAGTTAGTCTTTTTCCCTTAGGTTTTTGGCTACTAAGCTTTTTAATGAAGCTATTCAGTGTGTAATGGACATCCAAGGGGAGGTTTTATAAACATTATTTATTAGATAGATGTCCATATATATCTCATGCATTTATCTGATGGAGTAGATAAATAATAGGAGTCCTACTTCATGTAAAACTAGGAGTCTTGGATGTTCATCCCAAGTCATCCCTGAAGCCTATAAATAAGGGATTTATGTGAAAGGAAATATAAAGTTCAATTTCTGAATACTTTACTCTCTATTCTACTATTTTCATAACATTAATTTAGATTTATATACAGACAAACTTTTGAATTGACTTCAAAACTCCCAAAAAGAAACATGCATACAATTTTCAGGAACTTGAAATGAAGGAGCAACTCCTCTCGAAGATGCATTTAGTTGGAAACCATGAATGATTCCCCAAAGTAATGCAATATTTACCTATAACATTAAAAAAAAAAAAAAAAGCACATAAATGTATTAGATAGAATAATATTTAGGGTTATTTTTTTTAAAGTCCATTTCAAAAAATTAACTATTTATCCGGCCTAAGCGCTACATTAAATTACTGTAGCAGCCCACTTTTTAAAAATATTTGTTGCTACAGTAACGGCGTTACTATCATAGTGTTACTATAGCGCTATAGTAATTTTGAGAATTGTCACTGTCTAACAGTAACAATTCTTATTTTACAAAAAAACTTTAAAATAACGCAATTTATACAAAATTTACATTTTTATTGTGTATAACCACATCCAAAATAGCATAAAAGCTCATCTTTTTTTTCTATATCTAAAGAATTGTTACTATCGAGTAGTAACAATCACATTATTGTTATTGTTCGACAGTAACAATCACATTATTGTTACTGTTCGACAGTAACAATCACATTATTGTTACTGTCCGACAGTAACAATCACTTTATTGTTACTGTCCGACAGTAACAATCACTTTATTGTTACTGTCCGACAATAACAATCAACTTATTGTTAGTATCGGCCAGTAACAATCACCTTATTATTATTGGCAAATAGTAACAATCATCTTATTATTATTGACGAACAGTAACAATCACCTTGTTGTTATTGGCAAAGAGTAACAATCATAAACTCACTTAAAATTTTGAATCTATGTCAAAAATTGGCGAAAAGCCCTACATATCTACATATTAAAATCAATCAATATGAAATTACAATAAACCAAATTATAAAGCCAAAAATAAACTAAACCGAAATGGTTACTCCACATATGAACCAAGCGTAGATTGCCTCTGAAATGAGCTCCTCCTCGATTCTCAAGAGCTACATAAATAACCAATTGCAATTTCAACCACCCAAGGGTACCAAGGAAGTCAACAAAATAACTTAACTAAAGAATTTCAAATAACAGAAATTCAACATAATTTTATCCCAGACAATGTCCACCACCAAACACATGTGCAGAGGGGTATTTTTACTAATAAACAATTAAACCCAATATTTCATAGAACTTTTGGTACAGCAGGAATGAAAACAATAATTATATCATGCACACAAAGTCAAAGAACAATTCATTACCATCAAAATAGAAATTGCATTAAGTAGAATTGATTATTCATCATTCCTAGTTTTGCTATTCATTTAGAAATTCTTGAACTGAAATGCTAAGAGACAATAGTAATGTAAAGCAACACATCAAATAATAGTAATGTAAAGCAGCACATCAATTCATACTAACTAATCATAATTACCAAGTCAACAATCTAAAGCACCATAAATATTGCTCTATTATAATATCTAATACAACAAAATTTACAGTAAATGATTATAAACCTAGGAATGAGAGTGGTCTGCAAGATTATTGAAGACTCAGTTTTGAAAGAAGGTGGTTCCTTGGAAAGTGAACTTGGTAAGAGTAAAATGGTGCTGATGGGAGGAATTGGAAACCTTAATTTTCCCAAGAGCCATCTTTTTGGTTGGTTGGAAAGACTCGGCTCAGTCTCAAGAAGGAAATCCAAAAATGGTTTCCTCTTGATTAAATAGCTCGTCTAAAACAAGAAAACAATCAAATCGAGAAGGCCACCTTAAAACAAAGATGAGGTGGGTACCTAACCTTCCTTAGTCGAGCTTCACCTTAGTCAAAGCCATGGGTGTAAGACTTCTAATGCATATCTATGGGTCTTAGATTCCTCATCTACATCAAAACCAGCATCTTCATACGTCAAACACCATTGCTACCCAACTCAAAATGAGGCCCTAAAAATTTCAAAATCAAACAATTTAAAAATGGACAAGCAAGATCATAGGGGAAAGAGAGCTTATGATCAGTGGAGTAGAAATGTACCAAAATCAAGTTGAGTCGCCTTTGAGTTCGTCGAAAAATTGGCCGAAAAGTTGCTAACTTCTCGATGTCGATCTGCTATCGTTGCTGGTTGAATGGACCATCGAAGGCCATGAGAAGGAAGAGAAGAAAGAGGTGAGCATTGGGAGGTGACTGTCGCTGCCATCCATGGCAGGACGGCGATGCATCGAGGAGAGAGAGTGACGGTGAAGATGGAGCAGAAAGAGAACGTGGAGACAGAAGCTTGTGAGTGCGTGAGTGAGAAAGGAAGAGATAAATGAAATTGACGAAGTGAAACGAAAAAATTAGAATGTGGACCGCAAGAAAATTAAGTGGGCCTATTAGAAAACCCAATTAAGAAGGTGGATCTAAGAGGGAATGAGAGTCCAAATCTGAACTTTATAATCATTTACTGTATACTATGCCACCGACAAGTGGATAGGGATTGCAAGTACCTAGAAAAGCAAATTTTAGTGGGCGTTAACTAGCAGAGTCCATGCTTTATGGTTTTTCTTAAGAAATAAAAAACTTAGAAATATAGAATGCACAGCGGCAAGTGATTGATAATTGAAAATTTATGAACGAATTTGTCACTCATAATATAGATAAACACAACAAAATTTGACAAAACAGTACACACGTTGAATCAAAGTTAGAAATTTTTTAGTTAATTGAACTCAAATTATATAGAAAAATTGACAAAAAAATAAAGGTTTTGATACATACGGTGTTGGTGGCGGTGGCTGTGACAATGGAGCAAATTCTTCAAAGAAATCTAAGATTTGATGGAGTCACTCATGAAATCTAGGGCTAAGGGGTTTAACGTTGAATTATTTGCTCAATCATGGGTTTTATTTTTCTTTTTTGCTTTGTTGAATTAATTCTTTGGGTTTTTTTTTTATAAGTCCATTTGGGCATTTTTACTGTTCATTAAACCCAAACAAGGAAGCACATATCCCTGCTGGCCCATTTTTTAAAAAACCAGATGCTATAGTAACAGTAACAATTCTTACTTTGCAAAAAAACTTTTAAAAAATGTAACTTATACAAATATTTCATTTTTCCTTTGTATAAACACTTCAAAAATAGTATAAAAGCTTTTTTTTTTTTTTCATATATAAAAAATTGTTACTCTCAGACAGTAATAATCACATTATTGTTACTGTTCGATAGTAACAACCACCTTATTGTTACTGTCAGACAGTAACGACCACCGTATTGTTACTGTCAGACAGTAACGACCACCGTATTGTTACTGTCAGACAGTAACGACCACCATATTGTTACTGTCAGACAGTAACGACTACCGTATTGTTACTGTCACCTTATTGTTGTTACTGTCGAACAGTAACAATAAATATCATTTTATTGTTAGTATGATAGTAACAATTATCTTATTGTAACAATCATGTATTTTTACTATCATACAAGAAAGACTTATAAAACTTTAAATAATATAATCAGGGTCCAAGTAATTTTCAACAACATAATGAGATAAAAAGAAAAAAAAAAAATACAATGAGCGTAATTAGATGTCTGGCTATTATTACTCTTCTCATAATCAAAAGCTTTTCAGGCATTTCTTCTCTACCCATGCTTCCCCTGAAGTAAATAAAACCAACATTAATTACTCATATTGCCAAGAAAGAAGAAAAAAAGTGAGGACCAATTACCATTTGCTTAAAACAGTCACTCACTAAATCAAGATGGGGCATTTCAATGAGACAGTAGACATGAACAAATCCTAAAGAGATAAATTCAGACCAAATGATACAAAACATAAAACAGTGAAAGCAAAATTTTTCTCTGCTTGAACCCAAAACTCATATCACTTCATCAAAGTAAAAGCAAAATTTCTCTCTGTTTCAACCCAAAACCCATATCAGTCCATCAAGGTTCATGTCTACAACAATTGTAGCCCTAAAATCATTAATCACAGACAATACAAATTGATCCACTAGCTATATAGGCAAGGAATGCACCACTACGTACACCATGATAGCTAGCTAGTTGCTTTGGTTAAATACCACTCTTGCCTTAAAACAAACGGTATTTATCTTGCTAAATATATTTAGCAAAAATGACTCACCATTTTTGCTCCAGCTTTTGCTGTACTATTTGCCTTAAATAAATGCCTTAAACTTCCATCACCATTTTTGCTCCAGCATAAACAAATATCACTTTTGCAATATTTAAGGACCAGTTTGTCTCGTGAGTAAAATGTGGGCTTTCTTTGGTTTATGCATATCTTAATTCCTAGTATTATTGCCTGGGGTTGCGCCTCTTATAAGTCAAAATAGGTTTCCAAATAAAAAAAAGTGGGGGAAGGGACGAAATCCCCTACTAGATCCACAAAAGAGCAACTTTAAAAGCATTTCATGTAGCAGAGCTTATCAATGTTAAAAATCCAAAACTCAAAACCCATATCAGTAGATTCAAACCAAATGATACAAAACCCAAAACCAATGGCAGCACTAAAATCACCCAAAAATCTACTACTATTGAACCCAATTGCAACAATCAGTATGTGCGTACCCATAATAGCGGTCCTCCATCTAGTTTGTCCATTAATCAAATATAACCTTCTAAAAATCACAGCTTGGATACAGATCTAACTGAAATCAAACAAGCCAAAATCGAATTGTAGAGAGATAGAGGGATACCTGGATAATATGCTCGATGACTAGTCAACCACAGCGCGCTGATTTGAGCTCGTCCACTCACTCCTCCTGTTCCGCCTTTGACGGTGATACCAACACTCACTCCCAAGGCCTGCATCAGGATCGTCTTTGCCAGCGTGAAGAAGCTTTGGGAGCAAAGAAGGGAAAGAGAGGTGGAGAGGAGGAGGAAGGCACAGATGAAGCAGAAGAATAGAAGAGGAGGAGGGAGAGAGAGCAATGGGGACGGAGGGAGACGGAGAGAAAGAGACGGAAATAAAATGTGGACCGAGCAAAATAAAAAAAAGGGCTAGAAGAAAAGGTAATGGATTCCTTGGGAAGCCAAATAAAAAAGTAGACTTTAGAGGAACTAAGGGTCCCAAATTGGAGTTATTGATAATTATCTCTAATTCTTTTGGATTTATTGTTCTTTTTTTAATCAAAATTAATTACTAAGAGTTAATATATTCAGTAATAAAAAGATGACATGGCAAATGACATGACATATGTTGGAATCAATAAGTTGGGATACAAGGTGTGATCTCTAGCATTATTGATAGATATAGATAAAAGAAAAATAATTGGGTCACCCTTTCAGGGTACCTCAAGGTCACCCCACCCCCGAAATCACAATTTTAACAATACTAACGCATAATCAGAACCGTTCACTTTTTATATAACCTATAATAAATGGAATAATTACCAATAACTCCATTTTGGACTTTCTTTTTCCTTTAAAGTCCACTTTTTTATTAGGCTTTCCAACCGGTCCAAATATTGTATTTCTAACCCTATTTTTATTCCATCCGGTCCACTTTTATTTCCTGTTAATTTAAGTATTTTTCAAAATGGTGATTTTGCCCTTCATCTCATTTTATCCCTTTATTCTCTCTTTAATGTTGGTGATCTCTGGCTCATCTCTTTCTCCGATCTCTGACCTCAATTTCTCTTTGAGACTTTAATCTCTCTTTCTCTCTCTTTAATTTTGCCATTGCCTTCTTCCTCTTCCTCCATTCTGAACCTTGTTTTCAGTGCAACCAAGCTCCGAAAATGAAAGAGTGCATTTCATTCGACATTGGTTAAGCTGGAATCCAAGTCTACAATGCCTGTTGGGAGCTCTACTGCCTTGAGCACGACATCCAGCCCAACGGCCAGTTGCCCAGCGACAAGACCATCGGTCGCGGCAACGACGCCTTTAACAACTTCTTCAGCGAGACCGGAGTTGGCAAGCACGTCCCCTGCACCATCAACGTATGCAAAATATTGAAACTCATAAATTTATCAAGGTATGCAAAATTTGTTAATTATCTTGATATATATGCAAAGTGTGATTCTTTTCTCTTCTTCTTGTTTGTTGCTGCTGTATTTCGGAAATCTTTAAGGCTCACAAATAATTTTTCAATGCTATGAAATGGGTATACCTGAATCCTATATAATTGAGTGAACTTGACTCTTGTAGATCACAAGTATAGAACTAATTGTATTAGTATGTTGTTGGCTGCCCACTTCCAAGGAAAATTCTGGAGTCACCCATCCCTACTTGAGTTTTTTCTTCCATTACAAAAGGACTATTCATTTTTTCAAGCAGAAAGTCAAAAGTGGATGGTTTCTAAGTTCCATTCTAGTGTTCAGTAAGGTGATATTGTTGGTGTGACGATTTATGTTTTTTGAGAAAAAAAGTTGACACGTGTCTCCTTATCTTCGTTGACCTCGAGCCCACCATCATCGACGTGGTTCGCACTGGCACCTACTGCCAGCTCTTCCACCCAGAGCAGCTCATCAGCGGCAAAGAGGAGGCCACTAACAACTTCGCCCACAGCCACTAGTGTTTCTTGGGTATACTAGTATTATGGAAATCTTATATAAATTTTGGTGCTTCTTGGGTTTGTCTGATCTTCACTTAATTGCATTTGTGATATATTTAATTTGGTTATAGGACAAAATACCTGCTGGTCTCTTTTTGTTTCTTTTTTTACTTAATATTTGAATGTCTATGTTCTTAAATTTATTAATCAAAGGTTTAAGTTTGTTATTGATTCTTTATTTAAAATGGAAAATGTAAGTGGGGCTATGATTGTGACTGACAAATTGCTTGTTAGTAACAATATGTAAGTGGGTTTATGGTTGTTACTGCTTGTTAGTATCAATATATAAACGCGGCTATGATTGTTACTGCCAAGCTATAACAATATGTAAGTGGACTATGATTGTTACTCATTGTCAGTAACAATATGTAAGTGAGGTTATGGTTGTTACTCCTTGTCAGTAGCAATATATAAGTGGGGTTATGATTGTTATTGACAAGCAGTAACAATATATAAGTAGAGTTATGATTGTTACTGACAAGCAGGAACAGTATATAAGTGAGGTTATGATTGTTACTGTTTGTCAATAACAATATGTAAGTGAGGCTATAATTGTAACTGCTTATTAGTAACAATATGTAAGTGCGATTATGATTGTTTCTATTTGTTAGTAATAATATATGTAAGTGGAGCCATGATTGCAGTAATAATATTAGCCTTATAAATATGGAAAAGCAAAGAAACAAATATAAAAACAAATAAACAAATATAAAAATATGGTTAGAAAGTCAAAAAGTACTCTTGGCCGAAAAGAAAGTTAGAAAGTACAATTAGCTATGGTTAGAAAGTTAGCACCGTAATGAAAAGGCAATGAAATAAATACAAAAATATGAGAAAGTCAGAAATAAGACAAATTGACAAATCGATGGCATGGTTGTAATAATGGCAAGTTTGGAAGGCTTTTGTTTCAGTTCCCAATAGAATTTTAAAAAGTGGGCCGGCAAAGTACTTAGCTTCCGTATATGGGCTTTATAAATAGTGTAGTTATCCAAATGGGTTTATATAAAAAAAACCCCATAATAAATCATCTGTACAAAAAATCAAATTAATCGAAAATCGTTTGGTTATATAACTGTTGTTAATTAAATAAAAAGTTAACTGTTTGGTTAAATAGGACTTGAGATTCCTACATAGCCCTGTGGCGACTCTTTAAATTACCTAATAAAGAAAGAGAAGAACCAAGCCAAATTACGAATTTGGGTCTTTTAATAATACCTTTGTACTGCATTATTGAGAATATTTTTATTTTTTTCAATTTACGTGACTGATGGACGACCACATGCACTTCACATGGTGAAAATGTTTAAGAATTTTCAGAATATTTTTCAAACCAAAATCCATTATTGGTGAATTATTTAAGAATTTGGACGATTATGCCCTTATGAGAAAAGTTTGGATTTCTAAGGAAAATTAATTTAAGAGTGTCATTTAAAGTTTTTTTTTAAAAGAAAAAAACACGTGAACAATGACAAATGAACATGGGTAGTGAACATTAGCAGGTTCTTTAAAAATTGGCCTTAAGCTTAAGTTTTGGGCTAAGCGGTCTTGGGCATAACAATCATTTCTCATTTTTTCAACTAATTAAATAGCCCAGTCATAAAATAAGCTCAGGCTATTCTAATCACCTTGAATTACTAAGTTGATCACTCTTTGACCATTCGATAATAGTTTATCCAAATATTTGTGTTATTTCAGTGGCCAACTACTGAACCATTAATATTATTTGTATCATTTGACAATAGTCTACCAAAATAACACAAACATTTCGGTAGACTATTGTCGAATGACCCAAGGGTGGTCAACTTAGTAATTTAGGATAGTCGGAATAACCTGCCCCCCATAAAATATTAACATCTAATGACCATTTAGTTTAGTAAATGGCACCCAGTTTCTATTTGTTAGAATAGGCCTTGGGTTTATTTTGATTTGTTTCGGCATGATATTATTTGTATCATTTGACAATAGTCTACTAAAATAATACAAATATTTTGGTAGACTATTGTCGAATAATCCAAAGGTGGTCAACTTAGTAATTCAGGATGGTCAGAAGAGTCTGACCCCATAACATATTAGCAGCCAATGACCATTTAGTTTAGTAAATGGCACTCAGTTTCTATTTGTTAGAATAGGCCTTGGGTTTATTTTTATTTGTTTCGGTATGCATTATAAATCTATCTACTATAGATCCATGAATATACCCTCACACACTAAAAAATTGATATGAATCTATATATTTTCCTCACACCCTCTTAAATTTATATAATACAATTAATTAAAAATTCGAAAAATATATATAAAATCTGAATCATGATGGCTATCCAAGTGTTAATGATTATTGTTTTTGACCATATCCAAGTGTAATTATTGTTAGCTATACCTCACAAGGACAAAGTAGTTATGGCCTACTACAAGTGTATGCTTAGGATATCCAAATCTTCCTACTTTATTATTCAAATGAACAGTCTTAGCTAATATCCCCAGAAGCATCCAAGGAAGAGAAAGACAAAGAGGTAACCAAACACATACACATAAACACTGAAATCAATCTTCTTCCTAAACTAATAGATCTTAAAGGTATCGAAGCTTCTAAAGTACAAGACGACATGGACAAGAGGCAGCCATAAACTACAAGACCAATTATTATTATTATTATTATTTATTAAAAGGCTAGGGTGAATTTTGGCTAGGGTGAATTTTTTTTAAATTAGAAAAACTTTAATCTGTCATAATCTTAATTTGTTTTTCCATAAACCCATCAACTTTTGGGCTGATTCCAAAAATTTCAAAAAGTGAAAACTTTATTAAAACAAAACTTAAGAATTTTGGTGATGCTGGCATATAGATATAGGTAATTCATATAAATTAAGGTCTATTTGGTAAGAAAAGGACTGCATAAGTAGAGAAATTTCATGCAAGAGTCATATCAATTCACATTAAGCTTATCATATTTGTGTAATTGTATAATTGAAACTTTGAGTTGCCTTGAGTAATACGATGTTTAAAATAGTTTTCTTGCGCCTAGACTTTAGAGTAACTACCTTTTCAACACCCTATTAGGTAAAAATAATTTCAATGATAAACTTATCATATTTTTATACTATAATTTTATATTATTTTATGTAGCAATCTATATGATATTCATACATTGAATACTAAAAAAATAAAAATAAAAACTCTAAAAATAAGAAAAAATGATGTCCAGTATAATAATGATACGTAAGATGGTATAATTGTGATAAGAATAGTATTATTGAAAAATCAATTTATATCTTTAATTTTTAATATTATAAAGCCAGAAGAAAAGTTTGTTATTACAGACTTCACCAAATTATAGTTTTTCCAAATAACCTTTGACTAAACTAAAAAGCTAAATTAAGCTAATGAAGTTAAAGGAACAAATTTAAAATTAAGCTATTAAAAAATTAAGAAATAAAAACAAAAATACTCCACCACCTTATTAGGTGGAGAGAGTGAGCAGTTATAAAGTTTCCAAATTTTTTAAAAATAATTAGCTAAAAAATAAATGATATTAAAAAATTAAAAAAATTTATAATTAAAAAGCTTTATTTGCATGTGTGTTAGCGCGTGCCAAAAGTTTAGTATATATAACCAAAGGTAGACCCGAAAAAGAGTAGAATTCACATAAAGTCACACTAGCTTAGACACAGAAAATGAAACAAAAATAATGTGGAAACACAAATTAAATATAATAATTAAACCAACTTCATGCGGATAGCACTAAAATTTGTAAAAATTCAGCGTAACTATTGCAAATACACACGGATGAAGAAGACTATAAACATTGCAAAGAATTAGCGCACATAATATAAAATTCTATAAAAATTTTCAAAAAATTAATGAAAAATTCATCACCAAACAAATACTAGTACTGCATATATCTCAATAACTAAGACAACACTTGAAAATCATGAAAAAAAAAAAAAAAANAAAAAAAAGAAGCAAAAGCAATAAAAATCAGACAAAAAATATTACCCAATAAATTAAAAAAAAATTCGAATACAACTGCAGCAAGCTAAAAGAGTAAGGGCCAGTTTGGGATTGCTGTGTGGTGAGAAAAAGTTGCTGTAACTGTGTGGTAAGAAAAAGCTGCTGTAAGGTAAAACAGTTAAATGT